>BDJD01000547.1:121243-165670 GCA_002564525.1 Rosa multiflora
GCCATATCGCTTAGTTTTTGGGAAGGCTTGTCATCTTCCGGTGGAGTTGGAGCACCGAGCATATTGGGCAATCAAGCACTACAATTTTGACATGAATGCCGCAGGTGAACAGAGAGCATTGCAGCTGAATGAGATGGAGGAAATTCGTAATGAGTCTTATGAGAATGCAAAAATTTACAAGGAGCGCACCAAGAGGTTTCATGATAAAGTTATTCGTCAAAAGACATTCGAACCAAACCAAAAGGTGTTGCTATATAACTCCCGACTGAGACTCTTTCCAGGGAAGTTGAAATCTAGTTGGATGGGTCCTTTTCTGGTCACAAAGGTGTTTCCCCATGGAGCAATTGAGATCAAGAACTTGAGGAACAACTCAATCTTCAAAGTGAATGGTCAACGTCTCAAACCTTACTTGGAGACATCTTTTGACACCAATGAGCAGCATTTTTCCTTCATTGATCCTCCAAATGAATGAGTTTAAACTTGGTCTGGCTGAAGACATAAAACTTAGCGCTTGTTGGGAGGCAACCCAATGATTCTTGGAAGAAGATGAGTGTGTTCAGCAAGAAGGAGGCTTCTAATCGTGCTCACATCTACTACCTTCATACCAGGGACGTTTCCTAACTCTTTTCTCCTATTTTAGTAGTTGTTTTTTATCCGTTAGTTGTTTTGGTCGTGTCTGTCCCCTTACTGTTATTGCTGTATTGCTGTTTTATATTCTGGGATTGCAATATGCACTTCAATCCTGGTACTGATTTGTTCTTCACATTCCGAACAATGCTCAATTTAAGTTTGGGGGGGGTGAGATTTCGTATTTTTATTTTATTTTAGGTCTGTGTTCTGTGTTTGTTTGACCTTAAAAAAACAAAAACAAAATCAATAAATCAATAATAAAAATAATAATAATAATTCTTTTTGTGTTTTCATTGGGTTTTTAGTCTTGTTTGTGAGTCTAAGTCTTAGGGTTCTTCCAAACACCATGATGAGCATGAACTTCTTACGGATTGATATTATGGTCTCAAGATGATTGCAAGCATGTATTGATTCATGATTTTAAGTAATTGTTAATAGATTTTTATGACTATTATGCTTAACTTGTCTTGCATTGATGGTTGGATTGGTGTTATGGTTGAAATTTGATTAATGCATGCTAGGATGAGTTAAACTTGATTTTAACCCTTGTGAGAATTTGAGCTTATATTTGTGCTTTTCTTTTCTGAGTGAATTAGAATAGATCATCTTATTTTCTTGACGTGGATTTTGCATGATCTCATCTTTTATTCATCTTGGTTGAGACTCGGATTCGACTTGTATATTTTATACAAGGACAAATGCTAGAACTTGCCCCAAAGCCTCTTGAAGCGTATGGTTGAATTGCATGATGGATGGGAAAGGATAAAGGCACTAGGATTAACCAAGTTAAACTTGATTTTAACCCTTGTGAGAATTTGAGCTTATATTTGTGCTTTTCTTTTCTGAGTGAATTAGAATAGATCAACTTATTTTCTTGGCGTGGATTTTGCATGATCTCATCTTTTATTCATCTTGGTTGAGACTCGGATTCGACTTGTATATTTTATACAAGGACAAATGCTAGAACTTGCCCCAAAGCCTCTTGAAGCGTATGGTTGAATTGCATGATGGATGGGAAAGGATAAAGGCACTAGGATTAACCACCATAGCCAAATTAAACCTGTGTCCCTTTAATGCACACAAGTTGTGCAACCCCCTAGATAAACCCTCTTGAGCCTATATTAAGCCTTTTCTTTCGTCAACCACAAATTCCTTACCTTTTAACCTAGTATAGTTATATCTTTACCCAATTCTAAGGAGTTAGTGGAGCACAAATTCTTAGAGATTCATTATAATTCAAGGTATTGTTGTAAGCAAGCATGGGGGAGTGTTATTGTAAATGTCGATCGAAGGAAGAATGAAAAAATATTGATGGCTATAAAAAAAAAACAAAACAAAAAGAATAGCCGAGAAAAAAAAAATCAAATAATAGAAAAAAAATGGAAGAATTTTCTTGGATTCAATAAGTTGTTTTATTATATTATGGTGTTTAGAATGAAGCAAAGGCCCAAAAAGATGACATCCGGCCTTAAGAAAAAGTTTCTTGCTTCATGTGTTTCGAGTTTTATTGCCTTGAGGAAATTCATTGAAGTTCTTATCTCTCTACATTATCATTCTAGTGCTCTACTAAGTTCCTTAGAATTTTTGTGATTTCCCGATCCTTTCTTTCTTGAAACCTACAAACCTACACCCATGGCCCCATTACAACCCTAAATAAAGACCTCTTTGATCTTTGAAGTTGTGCATTTGATTTGTGGAGACTTGTGCAGAGGAGTGAGCATATGGTGTCACTGGCCTTTCATCCAAGTTTTGGCATTCCTTTCATGAGATCATAATAAATAAAAAAATTCAGAAAAAGCATTTCTTTCTTGTTGTCATATGTGAGCTATTTGTTGCCTTTATACATCATTCCTCTCACATATAACTTGAGTGAAAATGGAAGCTTATGCCATAGTCAGAAAATCATTAGTGGAAAGAAATTTAGTGCATCCTTGTGAGAAATTGAGTTGACACTTGTTTGAAACATGAGGAAGTTGGGTTTCTTTTCTTGCATTGGTTTGATTGTCCTTGCACTAAATTTTGAGCATGATGGTCATCAAAATAGATTAGCTTTTAAGTGAAGTTGTGAATTTGATATTGTGCTTGCTTGAATCTTGACTGACCATACTTGTGGGCAATATAAGTTCTCTGAGATGTTTGGAAGACATTAGGTCCGTGCTTTGAGTCATATTTATTTTTCTTTTCTTGTTTGCTCGAGGACTAGCAAAATCTAAGTTTGGGGGTATTTGATAACTCATAATTTCATATATTTTTATACCCTTAAATGTAAGACTCTAGGCTTAGTTCTTGTCATTTTTGAGTCATTTACTTTGTGTTTGTGTTCTGTAGGTTAAATTGGAGAAAACAAAGATTTGGAGCTTAAAATCAAACGCGGGATTGAAAGGGTGCTTGCTATCCTGAGTGTCCAGAATTGTCTCTGCTTCGCGTCAACTTCACAGATTAAACTGTACCTTCTCACAAGGAACTAGCAGGCGAGCCTTATACCATTGGAAAGATACGGATGTTAGCTTTCTAAGGAATTTTACAGAAGTGGATTCGCATTTTTCTGGAGGAAGTGATGATGATTTAAGTGAACCTAGTTCGGGAAGGCAGATTCTGACGGATTTTGCATATCTTTTGGGAATCTAACTAGTGAGGCCCAAGTCCATTGTTCTTAGCACTTGAATGGAACAAGGCTAAACGTGATTGACATATTTGGAGTAATTTCTTGCATTGACTTTAATAACCCTGCGTTTCTTTGGAGAGAAGAAAGCTATTCCAAGTTGGACTAGAAGACCGAAGAAGCCCAAGTCAAGTAGAATTGGAAAGAGACATACAGAGAGAAAACCTAGGACGTCTAGAGACAGAAGAGGCAGCATATTCTGCAGAGAACAAGAAGAAGAGAAGCTCTCACCATCGCTGGACCAAAGTTCTTCAATTCTTCCATTGTTTGTTTCATGTTTTCTTCGCTTCTAGTCATGTTTTTCGTAGCTATGGATTGCTAAACTTCTAAGCTAGGGCTGAGATGAAGCCCTTAGTATGACTATTCTATTTGTTTAGTTGATTTGTGATTGAATTTCGAGATTTCTATGTTAAACTCTTAATCACAACATGATGCTTGATCAATGAGTAGATGTTTTCTAGGGTGCCAAAAGATAATTCAATCTTGTGATTAGAGAGTTGTGAATTGAGAATACAAGTGCTTGATTATAGTCGATATTCTTGTTTGCATGGTTTCCTAGTTCTTTTGTGCTTAATGGAGTTGAACATGTTTGCTTGAACCTGATCATTAAGTGGAGTAAATTATAATTTGGCTACTTGAGTTCTATACAGGATCAATAAGTTGGAATTCATAGGTTAGAAGAACTTTGGCATATGTCTGGGATCAATAAAGCTTATATACAGAAATCTTTAGCATGAAATCTAGGGAATTCAATTGTTATCAACTAGAGAATAGGATAGAAGTATTAGGTGGTGGATTCAATGCTTTAGCATCTTCATAATCTGTTCTTAAACTTAAAGAAATCTCATTGCTCGTTCTTGTCTTTAATTTTAGTTTTTCTTTCTTTAATTTTCTGTTTACAACTCAATCATCATAAAAATCAGTTTGTTTCACTTAAGTATAGCACATTTGTCATAGCAAAATTGTCTCAATCAGTCCTTGAGGGAATGATCTCGTGCTTGCACCTCTATTCTACAATTGATTCGTGCACTTGCGAGTACTAAATTAAAATTGACAACAATAATGATCATCAATGCTAAAATTTGGTGCATCTACTTGCCATTTCTGAAAAGCTACACCAAACTTTTCTTTTCCCACATGCTTTAAGAGGCCCTACAATCAGAAAAATTACATCAACCAACACAATAACAAATTCACCACTTTGTGTTGGTACAAGTCCTACTCATGTTGATTCAACAACACAATCGGTAAGGAAGATAACAAATAGAACTCACTTGAAATGAGTACAAGTCGATTTCCCTCAAATCAAAATCCATAATCATTTCCTCTTTGCGAGTGTCCCATATAATTTCAGCTGTTCTCTTTGACTGTGCCAAGGGACTGCAACACACAACACAATTTAGCAGGGAGCAGTCTTCTCCCCATGGTGGTGAGGCCTTCCACATCACTAAAGATCCCAACATTATATTCAATATAAAGTGGAAGTTGTAGTTGGATTCAAACTCAGTATCTCAAAGTCTAATACCATTCTATATATTCACTACTTAATATATCATTGTTTTAAAAGAAATTTTAAGATGTAGAATACTCTAAAAATGGAAGTAAGTGGGATTAAGCCTTGGGATAATCAACAAGACATGTCATTGCTTTGTTTGCTCAATAGTACCAGGCAGTAGTACGAATCCAATTTGCTAATGCACGACTCTGGAAATCCCTCAAAGGAGAGATGTAACATAAGACATTGATCATAGATGCATACACTTTCATCCCACATTATACTACTAACTAACAGATTGATAGGAATAGTAAAACTTTCATTAGAGTTTTCCTTTCACCCCAAAATCTAAAAACCCTGTCACATCAGTCCGAAATCATCAAGCAAATTAAATAACTACCTAATACAAACTCAGAATAATCCTTAAATTGTAAATTATATCCCTAAACAATGTAATTGTTTCTTAAAGCATCAGATGACAATTGCAGCACATAGTGAAAGACTTAAAAGTCACAGGCCACCGAATCAAAGTGAAAGTACAGAAGCCGACCTGGCGAAGCAGACATCGAAGGCATCTCCGATGAGCATTTGGCGGGAAGTCTGGGTCTGAGCCTCGCCTTTGTTGGTGAGCACTGAGAAATTGGAGCTGCCTTGGATCCTACCTTCCTCGTTCCACGTGCTCTGCCCGTGCCTCACCAGAACCACCCTCTTCGCCGCCTTGACGGCCAGGAACGGCGACGAGGCGGAGAGCTCGTCTGATGGGAGCTGATCTGTGTCCTTGGCCTCTTGGAGGCCCGAAGAGCATCGTGAGATACTCAAGGGGCTCGGAGGCCTCGTACGGATTGGGAATGATGGGAAGAAGAAGACGGTGGAGTTTCTGTGGAGAAGGAGAGGGGGAGTGACTGATAGCATTTGGGAAACTGTTAAGTTTTTTTCCTCTATTCCGCCCTAGGAATTGGAATGAGGAGGATTTTGTATGGTTACCGTTGTTTCTGTGAGGAAAACGGTATTCAGGAAATGAACGTCGTACTTGACTTACCAAAAAAAAAAAAAAAAAGATCTTCATTAAAAATATTTTCTTAGGAGAGCTTTGACTATAAAATGTTACTGTTCCGTCCAAATTGTACTTTGTCAATCCAGTCAAAGTTAACGTTCAAATTGGACGGAACAGTAAAATTTGGGCACGGCTGATTGAAATTGAAAACACAGGGGTGTTGCTGATCAAATTGGAAGAGCAGAGACTGACATGATGTTACCCATAAACCACAGGGTACTAAACTGAAATTTATCCAAATCAATAACAGTCTGTCAACTTTTTAAAGAGTCTGTGGACTTTTCAAAAAGTCTGTCATTTAAAAAAAGTCTGCACAAATCCAAATACAATACACCCCTTTTAGACTTCTGATAGGAGAAATGAAGCTTGGCATTCTGTGTGACAAACAATTCTGAGTATTCTGTTATGAAAAAGTAGCGGAGAATTTGGCTTGGCTAAAATAAATGATTTTATGTTGCTTGTTCGGCGACGCCCCGGCATTGATGGTGGCTTTCAGAGTTTCAGCCTCGTAGATGCATGATGGGTGTGGCCAGACGGATTCACATGCTGTTGGCTATGGGTGGTGGTCAGAGTTTGAGGTAGTTTTTCTCTTTCTCTTAAACGGTTTAGATGGTGGAGCGAAGTTGCATTGCATACGCGTGTGGGCTCAATACTGGTGAAGGACGACATAGTCTATCTGGATTCTAATACTTGGATTCAACCACAATGTTGTTTGGTGCTTGTCAGTGGGATGAAACGAGATTGATGGAGTAACGAGGTTTGGTTATCTATTTGCAAGAAGTAGGAGTTTCTGGCCAATTTTAGGGCAGGATTGCGGCGAAGTTGTTCATCGGAATATGGTTGTTCGGTGGAGGGAGTAATCAGAGGATGAGCAAGGGGCATGGTGGCAAGACGGTTCTCCATCTGTGGACCGTCTGTGTTGGTGTGTTGTTACGCCAGCATCAGTCTCTACTAAGATTAGATCTGGATTTGTTGGCTTCGGAAAGGAATGAAGGGATTTCTCTCTATGTTGGGGCTAGTGGTGCCTCCACCCTTGGCCTAGAAAGTGGAGATTTAAATTGAGTTAACCGACCTTACAAGATTCCATCTTACTGTGGCAGTTTTCAGGAAGCTAGAGTCACCTTTGAGAGAGATTCGTGACAGCCTTTAGTAGGTTTTATTTTTTGGTTTTTGTTAGGTATAATTAGTCCTTCCTCAATTGAGCGAGATTTTAGTTGTCTTGGTTTCGTGGTTGTGTCTTTGTTATGGTGTCACCTCCAGACACTAGTTGTTTTTATTTTTATGTTTGAATTACTGGCCAAAGACATTGAATCCTAGTCTTATAGCAAAAGGTATGGTTTGGGTCTCATTGATTCCACATCGGACACTGAAAAAAAAATATTATAAACGCTTTTGAATCAAGAATTTTGTATATCATGGTGGGTTTTGAGTAATGATCGGAAGACGAAATAAAACTCGTAGATCATAGATATGGTAAAAAAAACAATAGTATTGTTGCACCATAAATTTTTTAGATCATCATAGAGTTTGAGAAAAAAAAATAGAACAGAGCGTGCTGATAACGTGTTATAAAGTAGAGAAAAGATAGAAAAAGAATAGTTGGGAGAAAGTAGAAGTGTTCTCGTTCAGTCTCATTAGTCTCCTTTATATAGAGGTAGGGTTTACATCAAAATACATAACTAATGAGTATTTACATGGACATCCACATAGATAATAATATTTACAACGCTTTGTTAGTTTATTCTATTTTCCCTTTATTTATTTACTTTTGTGTTTATTAGGTTACTTGAAGCAAATATACAAAAAGAAGATAATATGGAGGAAAGATGTGCAAATAAACAAAAGCTTGAAGTCCTGGCCCTAGCAAGTGACCATGATTAATCGAGGAGTCCAATCCATGGAGATGACGCAGCAATAAAGGAGAAATATTGATGATGATATGGCAAATTCTCATTGGACAAAGTGTAGAGAATCCTAAATCAAATAGAGAATTAAGAAGTTGGTTTTCTTTACAATTCAAGGAATCTCAAACCAAAAAGGAATGAAAGAGGACTCAAGGAGCAATATAAAAGGGCTACGCAAATCTGAAAAGCTTCTCTTCTCTTCTCTCTTCTTCTCATCTCCCTCGACTTCTTTGTCCCTTTCTTTAGTTTATTTTGTTTTTGTTCTTCTTCTATGAGAAACTAACTGTTTAGTTAGGGGCTGTTGAAGCCCTAAATCATAATTGTAAACTTATTATGACTTTCAATTAGTTTAGTTTATCTATTGGATGAGAACCTAATTTCTATTTTTACATTGATGATTCCTTTGCATGTTTTCTTTGGTGCGCAACTTAGATTACATGTTTAGGGTTCTATTATTAAGAATAATCATTGCCTGTCATTGCCTATGCCTTGTTTCGAGGGTTCCGTTGAGAGTTCTAGAGTAGTAAACTGTCTATAAGGCAAGTGATTAGGTTCCTAGGTTAATTGAGACGCGTCGTACTCAAGATGCCTTGTGATGTCTCGTTTTTCTATTGTGTAATGATTTCTTTGTGTTAAATCAAGAGTTGCGTCAACCTAAGTTGCATTTAGAAAATAGGTTAGATGTAGAGCGTCTCTCACCTAGCATACAAGTAAGGAAAAACAATAAGTTAATTCAATCGTTGGGTTAACTTGAGCATCTTCATCCATAGATTAATGTAATTAGGTTGAGCCATTTTCAAAACGCTGAATCAAGTCTTTATTTTCAGAGTCATTTATTATTTAGTCTTTATTAAATTATTTTGTTAACCAAAACATCTTCAAAAATTATCAAACTTTGTCGGTAGTTAGTTTATCGTGTGTAAAGTCTCTCTGTAAATTTTCATGATATTTAAAATAGTTTAGAGTCATCTGCTAGTCAGATCTTTATAATTGGACAGTTCAAGTTTTATTTTATTTTGAGTCTTTAGATTAGTGATTAGACCACAATCTCTTGCGGGAAAGATCTCTATTTACGTATACTATTTTCAACTTTCTTGTAGAGTTAATTTATAGGCATTTTTGTGCATCTATTTAGGTGTATAAAAATAACCTACCAAGCTACCAAAAATTGTATGCATTAATGGCCTAATGTGTGTTGCAACCAGCATGGGACCCGAAGATTTGAACATGATTTGTCGCATTTTGCCAACTCTTGAGTAAGGAAGATGCAGAGTCCGTACGATTCCACGTTAATGACAAGTGGGTACCAATATTGATATGATTCCACGTTATTCTTGCCCGACGACCAAATGATTGATGATTGTTGATCTCTACCAAAACGAAGGACCACTGATTTGGGTAGAAAAGCAAAAAACCTCACAACTTACAGAAAAGCTTCTATAATTCTTAGGTGGGGGTGGCTTTTGGGCCACCCAATCAACTTGGAAAATTCTTAGGTGGGGGTTTCCCCACCATGTGGCTTTAGGGCCACCCAAGCAGAAGAAATGAAAATTTTCCTCTTTTTTGAAACTGCCCCTGCTTCCTAAAGTGCAATATTTGCATTTAGAAAATAGGTGTAGGGTTTAGGTTAGATGTAGAGCGTCTCTCACCTAGCATACAAGTAAGGAAAAACAATGAGTTAATTCAATCGTTGGGTTAACTTGAGCATCTTCATCCATAGATTAATGTAATTAGGTTGAACATGATTAGTTTGCATGATTGATTAGTGGTGGATGCATATCCCCTAACTTGTTTTATCTTTAATTTTCAAAACGCTGAATCAAGTCTTTATTTTCAGTCATTTATTATTTAGTCTTTATTAAATTATTTTGTTAACCAAAACATCTTCAAAAATTATCAAACTTTGTCGGTAGTTAGTTTATCGTGTGTAAAGTCTGTATGTCAATTTTCATGATATTTAAAATAGTTTAGAGTCATCTGCTAGTCAGATCTTTATAATTGGACAGTTCAAGTTTTATTTTGTTTTGTGTCTTTAGATTAGCGATTAGACCACAATCTCTTGCGGGAACGATCTCTATTTACGTATACTATTTTTGACTTTCTTGTAGAGTTAATTTATAGGCATTTTTGTGCATCTATTTAGGTGTATAAAAATAACCTACCAAGCTACCAAAAATGGTATGCATTAATGGCTTAATGTGTGTTGCAACTAGCATGGGACCCGAAGATTTGAAAATGATTTGTCGCATCCTGCCAACTCTTGAGTAAGGAAGTGTAAAGTTCGTACGATTCCACGTTAATGACAAGTGGGTACCAATATTGATATGATTCCCCGTTATTCTTGCCCGACGACGAAATGATTGATGATTGTTGTTCTCTACCAAAACGAAGGACCACTAATTTGGGCAGAAAAGCACAAAACCTCACAACTTACAGAAAAGCTTCTATAATTCTTAGGTGGGGGTTGCTTAAGGGCCACCCAATCAACTTGGAAAATTCTTAGAGCAAGTTCACCCGTTGGGTCACCAGGTCACCCACTATTCACTGTTTTTTAGTGTTAATTTCACCCTCTGGGTCACGAGCACAGTGTATTTCGTGCCCTGGATCACCATGTACAGTGTTCTGGGTCACCATGGTGACCTGCACAGTGTATTTTGTGCCCTGGGTCACAGACACAATGTATTTCGTGACCCAGAGAATGAAAATATACACTAAAAAGCAGTGAATAGTAGGTGACCTGGTGACCCAACGGGTGAACTTGCTCTTAGGTGGGGGTTTCCCCACCATGTGGCTTTAGGGCCACCCAATCAGAAGAAATGAAAATTTTCCTCTTTTTCGAAACTGCCTCTGCTTCCTAAAGTGCAATATCTAAAACACCCCCCCTGCTGGACAGTGATTAGTCTGCCCCACCACGTGTCCGTGCGGCTGCCACGCAACACTCTCAATCAACTTAAGTTTGGCGGACATTAAAACTGCAAACCTAAACAGTTAGTTTTTGGTAGGTACATTTAATTTAAACGAGTTCGATCTGAAATACAATTGAGGAAATAAATTCTCCATCTATAATTTTGTCGTTCTCTACTAGGTCCTCTATAAAACCTAAACAAGCTTTTAAATCATCTAACATAAGCAATCAACTCCCAAGTTTTTATATTGTTTGATTTCTTTCCGTACAATGGGGTTGGACAGCATACTAGGTTATCTGCAGAATAAGACCATTTTGATCACTGGTGCGACCGGCTTCCTTGGAATGGGTATTTACCCCTCTCTCTCTCTCTCTCTCTCTCTCTCTCTCTCTCTCTCTCTCTCTCTCTCTCTCTCTCTCTCTCTCTCTCTCTCTCTCTCTCTCTCATTTGAGTACTTGTGAATATGTGGATATTGCATGGCATGCAGTGTTTGTGGAGAAAATTCTAAGGGTGCAACCAAATGTGAAGAAGCTCTATCTTCTTGTAAGAGCCTCTGATACCAAGTCAGCAACACATCGTATGCAAGATGAGGTCTGTACATAATTCACAGCTGCCAATCTGCCATAATCAGTAGCGAGATTAAACGACTTGCATTTTCATGTAATTTGTACGTGATGCAGGTAAATCGTTATGATTATTAATTGACTGACATAGATCTTCAATATCTTATACAGATTATAGGGAAGGAATTGTTCAGGGTTCTGAGGGAGAAATGGGGGGCAGATTTTGATTCTTTCATTTCCGAAAAAGTTGTTGCTCTCCCAGGAGATGTCACTTTCGAGAACCTCGGAGTGAAAGAACCCAGATTGGTGGAAGAACTATACAATGAAATACAGATAATATTCAACTCTGCAGCCACCACCAACTTTGACGAAAGGTAAACCCATTACATGAACCTGCATATTTATTTAAGAGGCAACTATAACATGTACGTTCATCTTTACACCTTTCTAGACCTTATGCATATTTATTTTACACCCAACCATATAAGTACGAGAAGATGCACAGCTACTGTAAATTAAGAGGTAGCAGAGAGACAGAGGGAGAGAAATCTGCATGCACGACATTTTTGTGCTTTGAATGATCTATCCAAGTACTAGTCTACTTTTGAAGTTTCGATTCAGGTATTCTAAAAAGATGGTATTGCTGATATTAAAAATTGTTTGAATAGTTTATAATTTGATGATTTTTGAAGTGAACTAACAAGTCAATTTTAGTTTTTTCCCCCCTTGAAAAAGGATATATCCCTTTATTTTGTAGGAAACCATGTACTCACTTGAGTCAAATAATATCAAATACAAATTATAAAAAAGAAAAAAACCACACAGTAGTTGTTTGCCCCATTTCTACATTCACAGCCAGTGTGCGCACACCCAAAGGCATAGCTACATACGGGCTCAGGTGGGCTATAACCCACCTCAAATTTTGAAAAAACATTAATTTGCAGCTTAATTTTATTTTTAAAAATTAAATATTAAAAAGTAGCTCACCCCAAATCTTTAAACTTAGCCCCATATGTTAATTTTTTTTTGGTCATGTACATGTTATTTCTTTATTTAAAGTATTTTATTGTATTTTATTTTCTATTCTGCTTTAAGATATACTAGCATAAAAAACTTGTTTTTTTTTTTTTTTGGGTAAATTAGGTCAGAAAAAGGGTTGGCTGAGTATTACGATACAAACTCAATAATTAAAGATTTTCGGTTCTATTCAAGGGCACATGATACAATTTGAGTAGATATATCCTTTTGTCTAAAACTTTTGTTATCGAATTTCTATCAAACGTTATAATGTTGAATTTTTTTTTTATTATCAGTTTTCTATGCATTATTCTAAGTCAAGGCTTCAACTAGATGTTAAGTAGAGGGTACACCATAAGGGTCACTAGGCTCAAACTTTTCATTCTAGTTGCTTTGATTTCTGGTAATGCTTTGATAGCTGTAGGTGTACATTTAGTTTCCTTTGGTTTGCAGTTTTGTTGTTTAGATTTCAGTTTTGCACACGTTTTCTTTCCTAGATTGTAGTAACGAACAAATTGAGCAGTGGATGTAATCGAATGATCCCTGGATTGTTCTAGCTTGACCTAGCATTGTCATTATGATGTTTATTAATGGAATTTATCTGTTCCCATATATATATACAGGGTTTCTTGGGTGCGGACGTCTGTTCCTAAGCAAAAGGTACGGATTTCCCATTTTCCCCACTTTTCGATCACACATTTACATCTTAACCGTCCAGTTTTTGGGTCCTAATGTATAGATTATCTCTGCAAAATTTCAGCCAAATTGATGATCGTTAAGGCATTCAAAACTGCAATTTACAACAATGAATACGAACGGTTCCGGTTTGACAGCTTCGGAACCGTTCCTATTTATTGTTGTAAATTGCAGTTTTGAATGCCTTAATGATCATCAATTGGGCTGAAATTTTTCAGAGATGATCTATACATTAGGACCTAAAAATTGAACGGTTAACATGTAAATGTGTGATTGGAAAATGGGAAATCCGTACCTTTTGCTTAGGTACGAACGTCCGCACCGGAGAAACTTTGTGTGTGTGTGTGTGTGTGTACACACACACACACACACACACACACACACACATATATATATATATATATATATATGATGTGGTTTAATTGTTTAATTAATTCTAATTTTACACACACACACACACATATATATATATATATATATATGATGTGGTTTAATTGTTTAATTAATTCTAATTTTCTCTTAATTTAAAGAATAAAACATGTTTCTTCTAAAACTTAAAAAAAAAAAAAATTAAAGCATTAGTAAACTAAAAAAAACAAAATTTTCTTTGTTTGGAATTGCTCACCGGCTAGCAAAGGAAGCCTTAAAAATTAGTCAGCCTTCTCTTTGTTTGGAGTCGGGGCCTGAGTGGCTACATCAGTGTGTCAGTATGGACTTTCAGTGTGAAGTCTAGTATGGAAAACTTTGGGCATTTCATCATCTTGGTGGTTGCGTACAGTCTTTCCACGACTCATTGTAATTGATTCATAGTCAATGATCGAAGTTCTTATTTGATCAAAAAAAAAAAAAAATTTAGCCCACCATATTTTAAAATCCTAGCTCTGCCATTGCGCACACCTAGGAAAAACATAGACCGTATCAGAGGCCAGAATTAAATAAATCACACCCTGATCATGAAGACAGGACTTGATATTTCCCCCGATCAAATCATCACCCTACTGATGATATTCAGGTCAACTGACCATCAAAGTTGCCCTCGGCCAAAAGCAATAATGCGGGGAGGGAGAGGGAAGGTGAAAGTACCCATACCCCCTCTCCTAGAAAGAAAATGTGGTTTGGGGACTTTGAAGGCATTGCCATGATTGGCCGGCACCACACACCCTCCCCGGGCGGCCGGTTCTCTCACGGTAACCCTGCTAATTACTATGATATATAATTACACAATATAACAATTACATATATGTTTGTGTGCAGATATGATATTTCACTGGCGGTAAATACTTTTGGAGTTCTGCAAGTGTTAAGCTTTGCGAACAAATGTTTCAAACTACAGATACTTCTCCATGTATCAACTGGTTAGGATTACTTTTCTTTTCTAGTTAAGATGGGTTGGTCTACATAATAAATTTTGTAGTTTGGTTCAGTAAATGGCGGCCAGCTTACCAGTATAGTGAAAAAGAAAACTAATTGATAAGGGGGAGACTCATACTAGAAGACTATATAAACTAAAAAGAATATAATCAGAAATCTCCTATATATTTCCTCACTGATGGTGAATTATATGTTTCCAGCTTACGTGTGTGGGGAAAGGGCGGGGCTCATACCAGAAGACTCATCTTCAATGGATAAGATGGTAAAGGAGATGGGTAATTTTGATTTTGAAGCGGTGGAAAAGGGCCTTGTGCAGGAGAAATTGAATGAACTAAAAGCACTAGATGCTTCGGAAGAAGTTGTTACAAACACAATGAAGGATTTTGGCATTAAAAGGTCTTTAACTTAGCATCCATGCATTAACAAAGCCTAGCTACTAGACTAATATGACCCTATTTAATTTCTATTTGGATTTTTGTCTACACATGCAAATTAAACTTTAGGGCTAGACTATATGGATGGCCAAACACGTATGTGTTCACAAAAGCAATGGGTGAAATATTTCTACAACGCTCGAAAGACAATTTGCCTCTTGTGGTCGTACGTCCAACAATAGTTACTAGCACTTACAAAGAACCATTTTCCGGTTGGATCCAAGGTTTCAGGTAAGATAACCAGCTTCAATGCACTTTATGAGTTTTAGGAGATAAAATTAATTTTGTTTAATTCAAACACCCAACATTGTTTAATCATGTCATTACTAACTATTCAATGTTGGTGTATGCAGAACTATTGATAGTGTAATTGCTGGTTATTGCAAAGGCAAGCTGACATGCTTGCTTGTCGATCCTGCAACAGTACTCGATATGGTAAGTCTTTCAGTCAATTATCAGTATTTTTTTTTTTTGCTTGATATGTGAATGATCTAAAGGGACTTAAATTTTGAACTTTGGCCGCAGATTCCTGTTGACATGTTGGTAATTTCAATAATCATAGCAATGGTGGCAAATGCAAATCAGTCTTCTGGAAATATTATTTATCATGTCGGATCCTCACTGAGAAACCCTTTGAATTTGTTTCAAATGCACAACTTTATCTTCCAATACTTCACCAAGAATCCATGGCTTGATAAGGATGGTAAGCCTGTCATTGTTACCAAGGGTACAATATTGACGACTATGGCTACTTTTCGTATGTACATGAATATTCGCTACATGCTACCTTTGAAGGTTTGTTCAAGCAAGCTACAAATTTATATCATGGAATAATTGTTTCTTTTATTTCTTTAACAGTCAATGATTCTTGATCTTTGTATTTTAATTTCATTCTTCTTTTCAGGGATTGAAGTTCATGAACAAAGTATTCGGCCAGTATTTCCAACAGATATATGTCAACTATAGTCGGAAACTCGACTTAGTCATGCGCTTGGTAGAGCTATACGAACCCTATATGCTATTCAAAGGAATGTACGTGTGTTTTCTATTTAATTATTTAGTTTAGTGATTTCTTATATTTACTATAATCATCCATTGACATTTAAGAATGTTTGGTGTGTTGTGTAGCTTTGATGACACCAATACAGAGAAGTTGTGGAGGACAGCAAAGGAGAGTTTCATAGAGGTTGAAAGTTTTAATTTTGATGCGACATGCATAGATTGGGAAGAGTACATCATGCATGCTCACATTCCTGGCCTCCTAAAACATGTTTTGATCAAATGATAACTACATCTGAGAAGCACATACATTGTCACACGTCATACATGAATCTTGTTATAACTCATATATTTGAAAAAGGAAATTAGGTGGTTCAAAGTTCTTTCCTATACTTTATATAGATGATCAGTTTATCGTTGTGGTTGATCCAATATTATGAGTTATCACTTTTCTTTATTAGTGCAATGTAGTTGGTATTTTATCTCACGACTGCTTATAAATGTGGATAAGGAAATTCCTATTGTAATAAAACTAGATAATGGTCATTGAAAACTCCTATTATATTCATTTCTTCATCTCTCCTCTCTATTCTCTCCCTTCAGTCCTCTTACACTTGCATCTTCTTCTCATCCTTGAACTCACCGAAATCATCAATCCATCATCCAATGAATCATTCATTCAACTTGTTAAGCCTCGCACCTTGTCTTAGATCCCAGTTTATTTACTTCTTACTGGATCTATCAAGTTTGTATGGGTCTATGCCAATCATCTCTAATCCAAGATCCACAAATTTTATTGAAAACCATTCGACAACGACATTACTTGAAGACTACCGCGCAGCTATATTTGATTGCCTCTCACCTCCTCACTCAACATAAGGTGTGTCCAGACCATTACAATTATAAGATAGAAATGGATCAATGTGTACCAAATTACTAGCATTTTCATTTCCTTGTATTGTACTATTCTGCACATTGCAAGTATTTATTAAGCTATGCTCTTGGCAATGTAGTCACGTTTGATGGCCATGTAGCCACAATGGTACCTCAAGTTCAATGATACCATTGTCTCCTTCGCTTTTAATTGTTGATTGATGTATATACCTGAAGATCGGTGTGGAAGAAGCTAGTGGCCTTACCATTGTCTCCTTTGGTTTTAAAGAAAACATTGTTGATCTATGTATATACTTAAAGATTAGTGTGGAAGAAGACACCGGCCTTACCATTAATGTCTCTTTCAGTTTTAAAGAAAACATTGTTGATCGTTGTATATATATGTTGAGAATATATAGATCACACATGAGAAAAATGAGACATTGCCCATAGGTTTATAAGGGTTGGGCTACTCCATCCATTTCCAATTGGTTCTGAATGTGACCTCCAAATTACTTTATCATGGTATCAGAGCGGGTTATCCCACGTGTGCATGCCTTACGGCCACACGGGCTCTACGTCACCCAATATAAGTTGTCCATGTGTATGGCTTGAAAATTTGCCCTGCGTTCAGGGGTGTGTTGAGAGTATAAATCCCACATGAAAAAATTGGAACATTGACTATTGGTTTAAAAGGTGTAGGTCACTCCATTCATTGTCAATTAATTTTAAATGTGAACCCTATATTATTTTATCAATATATACCTAAATATCAGTGTGGAAGAAGACATCAGCGTAACCTTTGAAAAATATAATCAAAGTGTCTACATGTGCTTTCATATTATAACAGGGTCTACTTAGCATTCATCACTATTAAGTATAAGAATGAACATCATTTTTTTCCAATACCCAAGCTAACAAGGCAGTTGCGACGTGATTTGGAATGCAGCATGTAGTAGACTGTAGTAACCTGACATAGCAAGCTGTTTAGGCCGTTTATTTGTTTTACCCTTTTTTCTTCAATGTGCGTTCATTTTCCTTTACACTGCACATTGAAATAAATTAAATCAGCATCAGAAGATCAGTACATGGCCCGTGGGTACGTGTGCAGAGAACAAGGGCTGATAAATTTTCTATGTGTAAAAGAAAACCAAGTTCTAGATTGAACAATCTCTAACCATGTCATTTTTATGGGATTCAATAATATTCTATGATATTATTCTTTTCCACCGATATGCATTACATTGTATTGAAGTAAATACAAAGATACTAAGATTAGGAACATAATTTAACTAGGAAAATATATTGAAAAACAGAAAATACTTATGCATTGTTTAAGGATGTTGTATTCTAATGTGCCTCTTCAAATTAGGGTTTATTTTCTAGAGTTGTAATAGGAGAAGATCCTAGATTTCCTAGTTATATTCAGATTCTATTACCTTGTATGTACCTTGTAATCTCCTATATAAAGGGTTCCTATTATCAATAATACAACACATAATTTCTCTCAAATCATATTCTCCTACAACACGTTATCAGCACGAGCCCTAACCCTAGCCCTAAATACCAAAACCCTAAAACTCTCCTCACCAAAAAATCTGCTGCAAGCCCTAGCAAACCCTAACCACACACTGCCGCAAGTTCCTAGCCCTAGCTAGCCATACCGTGCATTGCCCCTGCAGTCCCTGCACACCTGTGTGCCACCGCTACTTGCTGCTGCAGTTTCCTACTACTGCTGCTGCTGTTGTTTTCTGCCGCTGTTGCTGCTGCTATCCTACTAATTTGCTGTTGCTGCCCTATTGCAACAAGTAAGTCTTTAAGATTAAGGTTCTTGCTTTCTTGTCTTTTAAATTTCTTTATTTTATTCGGGGATTTGCAGTCACTTTTCTCTTTTATCCCACCTTTCTATAATGTGGGTTCGATTATTTAATAAGCGGAATTGTGGGAATTCACACTATATACGAACTAAGAACATTCGTGATCATTGGACTAAGAGCATCCTAAAGCATCGATCTTTGACCATATTAAACATCATTGTTTTGGTCTAATCCAAATAAACTTGGAATTTGATTTCTTGGTAGCATAGCTCGGAAATCTTATTATTAGTGATTTTGGAAGTTTTTACTCCGATACTAATATATTTCTTCTTCTTATTTTCAAGATGTCGAATGAACCAAGACTCGACTTTCCTATGCTTGACCCAACGGGTTCGAAATACCATAGTTGGGTAACCGACGTTGAGAACCACCTCACTTCTTTGGGAATATTACCCATAATTCTACCACCAAATCCGGAACTCATTTTCGAGCCTACAACCACTAAGCATGCTCGAGTAGTCATCCTGATGCGATGACACATAGATAAATCACTTCGTTTGGAGTACACGTCGATCAGAGATGCAAGAGAATTATGGGTAGCGCTAGAAGAGTGTTTTGGCAATGTCCAAGATTCCCTCCTCTCTGATTTGAAGGACCAATGGAGCAATCTGCTTGTTGCGGACTTCAAAATTGTTGCTGAATATAATTCAAAAGCTCTTTGCCTCAAATCCATGTTGAGGTTTTGTGGACAGCCTGTCACAGAACAAGAGCTAATTGAGAAAACTCTCACCACCTTCCCCGTCTCAGCAATCTTGGTGTCAAAGCAATATCGAAGCGAATGCAATACTGGACGGATCACGAGGTTTAATAAGCTCATCAATGTTATATCTATAGCTTAGAAACATGATAACATACTCGTGAAGAATTATAATTTAAGGCCCGTTGGAACTAAGAGCGTTCATGAAGCGAATTATAATGCACCCAAAGGAGGGCGCAAGGAGTGGAACTCTAAGAATAAGGGACATGATGGACGTGTGGGTCCATATAACCGCTCTAACAAGGAAGGAAACCACCAATTTGAAGCGGGATACACGTGGTGGCAATGCCACACGTGGGAGAGGTGGCCGTGGCGCCGCCAGCCATGATGTGGCGCCATGGGCTGTGGTAGTGGAGTCAACCCCCCTAGGGGACGTCCACAACGTGCACCTCAATTTAAGGGAGGCAACCACAATGACGTGTGTCATCGATGTGGATCAAGTGAGCATTGGTTCAAGCAATGCAAAGCAAGCAATCAACTAGCTGCACACTACGAGGAGTATAGGGACCTGAGGAGCTAGAAGTCTATCTTGCCGAAGAAGAAGATGGTGAAGATGTCAATCTCACCATAGAGGACTTCAAAGATGGAGATGAAGTGCACAAGGATGCTGCACACTTTGATTAGAATTGTGATATCCATCAATTTACTTGGTTTGTTGTGTGACCTTGTTGTATGCACACCTTATTTATTTTGGTATGGTGAAATAGTTGTTGTTGGATCATATTATATTTTTATGAGACTTTATTTATTTATTTTGTATAGTAAGTTTTAAGGTTAATTAGTTATTCTAGTAAAAAGGAAAATATGAATTTTAAACTAACTATTACAAAGAGGTTGTGTTTACTTAGAAGTCTGAAACTTATCAGATATTTTCTAATAAGTTAACTGAACCTTTGAGTTTTGAGAGAGAATAAAACTCTTTAAGACATGTTTTTAGCTAGAAAAAGAAGAGAGAAAAGCGTCCACGTGCAAGGATAGAGAAAGGAGAAAATAGGTTAGGCTGTGATAACCACAATATCAAGTCTGAGATCAGGTGTTTTTGTTTCAATTTTGATCAAGTTCTTTTACTTAAACGATTATGGTTTTTTTATTACTTGAAATTAGACTTATCAAGGGTTATTTTGGCATTGATTTCATAGAAAAAATTAAGAATCTTATTTATGGTGATTTTTCA
The DNA here is from genome assembly GCA_002564525.1 of Rosa multiflora. Taxonomy (NCBI): domain Eukaryota; kingdom Viridiplantae; phylum Streptophyta; class Magnoliopsida; order Rosales; family Rosaceae; genus Rosa; species Rosa multiflora. The sequence goes on from BDJD01000547.1 coordinate 141,656, forward strand.
AATTTGACATAGAGGAAACAGGTTTCCTGCTGACAAAAGTTAGGAACGTGTTACAGTCATTGTTTGAAGAGCCAAATGATTTGTTTTAGCCATAAAATTTTTCTGAAAAGTTTTTCTTTATGTCTAATTTCTGGTGTTAAATTTTAGTGAATTTATAGTTCATAATTATTTTCATAAAATTCGTTAACCATATGAACCTAGCTGTTTAGGTCGAGAGGTTTATTTTGGGTTCTGTTTTGAAGACAGCTTTTGGGGTTCTAAAAAAAACTGATTTCGCTCTTAAATTTTTATCATATGCTAAATATTGAGCCTTAAATATACTTGCCAAATTTCAATAAATTGTAGTTCATATTGAATCCCGTGGAATATTTGGAAGAGTCATTGTTGGTGAAGGTTTCGTTTCCTATCAGCAACAGATGTCGGCTTTAGAAAATTATTTGGACAAGTTTTTTGTATTATTTTGACTTGATATTTTTACAGTAGATACTTGAGCATGTCTAATTCAATGCTATAAATTTTCAAGGGATTTGATTAACGAATGTAGTAAGCGAGATTTTTTCCTTCAGACATAAGCCCTGCCAGATTGCTTTTACCGCAGGTTATAAGGTTCTAGTTCGTGTCTCATTTTGAGTTTTTGTTTGCTTTAGACCGAGAAACCTCAACTTAGGATGCTGTACCAGTAGCTTTTATAGCTTGGTTAGTGGAGGTAAGTAACTTTTGTTTGCTCTGGAATCATGATAAATATATTACTGATGATACGTTACTATATTATATATTAGACGCTTATGATTTTGAGTTTATTTCCGTTTGCTTTGGCTTGTACTAGTATGTATGCTTCATGCAAAATTTGATAAGTTTTGAAAGAGATTTCTGCTAGGTACTCTCTTGGCATATAAATACCAGGAGGCTGTCTGGGGAGAAATTTGTTCTGTAAGTGCAAATTATGCACTGTTTTGTCTTTGCATGTTCTGCATTGTCTGTTATATGGCCCACATAGTGGGTTCGTCACCGACGGGTGACGTCTGTCTCCCACCTCTGATAAGTTTGGGTCTCATTGATATGTTATGTCTAGAGGGACCTAGAAAGTTCAGTTTGACTTGTTTTAAGTGCACTCCACGTACTATGCATTTTACTATAGAGAAAAATTCTGGTACCATCCCTAAACTATGCTGCCAAGGCCAATTTGATACCCGAACTCTCAAAAGTATCAATGTGATACCTAAAGACATATTTTGACATCAACGTGATATTTCCGTTAAAATTTTCCAACAGCTCCATCTATTTGCTGATATGGCAAGCAAGTGGGCCCAAAAAAGGGCAAAATGGACTTTTTATCCCTTTTTTATAAATTCATTTTTTTTTCCTTTTCATTTCTTTTTCTTCTTCTTCTTCTGGGATTTTCTTCTAGCCCAAGACCAGTCCGACGACGATGGTGACTCTTTCCCAAGAAATCAAAGAAAAAATGGCTTCTTCTTCAACCTGACTCTTCTATTGTGAACGGGCAATCGAATATATTCTCTTATAGAGAGAAAAGTCGAGGAATTTCGAAACCCAATTCTCTGCCCCATTGAAAATCCCATCATCCAAACTTCTCAAAGCCTCAATGATTGCATTTACAGCCACAAATAACCCATCTTCATCAATAGCCCTTCTGTTTCTGCAACAGCTACACGGCCTACTATGCAATTCCCGAAATAAGTTTCGGGTATGGGAAGGTCCAAGCGAGATCTACAGTCCACACTAAAGATCAACACCGTTTTCCACCTTTGATTTCCTCTGCCTTGGCTAAGTAAACCCATGTATGGGCAGAAGCTAGAGAAAATGTCGACAAATGAAGTAGTACTAAACCCTCCTCATCATTTTCTTTCTTTCTTCTTCTCTCTCCTTCTCCTCTCTCTCTTCTCCTTTTCCACCGCCCAAACCATCACTAACGCCGCCATCGTTCGCAAGCTCCAATCCTTAGGTTTCACCAACCTCGTCCTCCGCACCCACACCAACCTTGAGTCCTTCTTCGCCGCCGAAAAGCCCCAATTCGTAATCCTCGCCGCCGCTAAAGTCGGTGGCATCGACGCCACCAATACCTACCCGGCTGACTTCATCGCCCTCAACCTCCAAATCCAGACCACCGACATCGACGCCTCGCACCGATTTGGAGTCAACAAGCTTCTGTTCCAGGGATTGGTGTAAATGCAAGAGGAGCAGATAACCTTGTCGGAATCGCAGTAAACGCCGGCGAAATTACTGGGGTCAGAAGTGAAATCCCAGGACGCACCCTACTGAGCATCGATCTCTTTTCACTGGGATTGGTATGCTTGCTCTTTCATCGAGTCAACCGCCTTCATCAACCAGGACCCCTCCCTCAAGTTCCTCATCTCCCGCCTCGACCTCGTCGCCAACCGCAACTCCCGATTCCTGCCGAACTTCGCTTTTCCTGTCACCCTCCACCACCGCGAACCCAACCCATCCTCTTCAATTTCTCAGCATCCAACCACCGAGCTCGAAGAAGAAGAATTTTTAAAAAAAAAATTGTTGATGACATTTAACATGATCAGGGTCATTTTGGTATTTTCTCTTTCATTCTTTTTTTACTTTTTGCCACGTCAGGAAACAGACGGAACAGTTAGATTTTTTTGACTGAAGTATCACGTTGATGCCAATATAGGTCTTTGGGTATCACATTGATACTTTTGAGAGTTCGGGTATCAAATTGGCTTTGGCAGCATAGTTTGGGGACGTGGGCTGAAATTTTCTCTTTACTATATTATATATAAGTATGGAATGCCTTGCTATTTGTTATACGTGGTATGTTATAGTTACTTACTGAGTTTATATTTCATTATTAATTTGTTGTGGTTCCAGGTACCGAAGATGAATTGAATGCTTAGAAGACTTGGTAGCAGCTAGTGGTTGGGTCGGCCCCTAGAATAAAATTCAAGTTTATTGATTAAGATTGTTCTAAATTTTAGAATGGAGCTTCCGTTACCTTTTTATTATTATTTAAGTTTTTTTTTTTCAAGTGAACTAAAGTGTAATTTGAAGCTTTTCTTTATTTCAATTTGACTTAATAAAAATACAGTTTTTGCCTCCAATTTATTGGGGCGTGACAAGAGTAGTCCTTTTACTTTCCAATTATTATGTAATGGCAATTATGCCTTAGTCAATAAATGACATTTTGTTTTAACTCTTTCTCACTAGGCTCCCCCAATTAAATATGATGTCTAGGAAACTAAGTAGAGATTAGTGGTACTTAAGCGAGCTTTGCTCCACCTACATCTCTTCTTACTTTCCTAGTCATGTCTAATTGGAGTTACCAAAGGGATTGAGTGACTACAATTTGTCTAAGTTTGATTTCTATTTTGGATTAGACTTTGGTTAAGAAACTTTGATGTAATCATTGGCTATTTTTATTAATAAAGTATTGTTTTATTATTGAATTTCTTGGACATATTTTAATTGCGAACATTATTATTTTTCAGTATGTTTCCTGGAGAGCTTGAATGCCTCGTAGATAGTGGCACCACACATACTATATCGCGACATAGGCAATTATTCCTATGGATGACGCCTAGTCGATCTTCAGTGACTACTATGGCATGACCATCACAATTGATTCATGGTAGAGGACCAGCTCAATTTATGTTGCCAAATGGCAGAAGTATTAATGTCACTAAAGCTCTATATCCTCCTAAGGCCGGAAGAACCTTATTGAGTTTTAAAGATATAACAGCCAATGGTTTTCATGTGGAAACACATTGTGAGAATGGACAAGAATTCCTTTGCATAATCTCTAATGACTACAGACATAAACAAGTATTAGAGAAACTTATGTGTCGCTCTAGTGGGTTATATGAAACCACTATTTGAATTATTGAATCCAACCATGTCATGAGAGATGACTTATGGGATTCTGACACATATAGGCTTTGGCATGACCGTTTGGGACACCCAAGTCGTGATATGATGATCCGTGTACTAAAGATTTCACATGGACATCCATTTTTCAAAACGAAAAGAAGTCAAACCAGAAATTTGGTCCAAGGAAGGGCACTAGAGCCACATGGCTCCATTCCTATGCAAAATCGGCCGTCATTGGCCGAACCCGCCTGCCCCCTGCATAGATTTCAAATTGTAGAATTAAAATTGTAAACTCACAGTTAGTTGGCAAGTATATTAATTTAAAACTATTCACACTTCATCATATCATTGTGGAAATGAATTGTCCGTTGATAAATTTAGCGAGTTAAGTATGGTTTTGTATAGGGGTGGAACTACTGTTCGGCTGGACGAGGTCCGAACCACGTACCCCCCCCCCCCCCCAAAAAAAAAAAAAAATTAATTGTCCGTATATAAATTTGGCTAGTTAAGTTTAGTTATGTCAGGGCCGGAACTACTGTTCGGCCTAACGGGGTCCCAACCCCCCCTCCAAAAAAAATAATGCTGACCCCCCACTCCTTGATATCCAGCAATTATTTTGAGACTGGGTGATGACTACCTGAGCAAAGAGATATCGATCAGTGTCAATATTAATACCTTGATATTCTTATGTTGGACGGCAAATGACCAATGAGAGTCTCAACTAAAATGAAGGATCAATGAACAAACATCATCATCCTATGTAGATTTAAAATTGTAAACTCACAGTTAGTAGTTGGCAGGTATATTAATTTTAAACTATTCACACTTCATCATATCATTGAGGAAATGAATTGTCCGTCGATAAATTTAGTGAGTTAAAGTTTGTTTTGCTGTATAGAGGTGGAACTAATGTTCGCACCCCCCCCTGAATTGTCCATATATATAAATTTGGCTAGTTAAGTTTAGTTTTGTCAGGGGCGGAACTATTGTTCGGCCTGACAAGGTCCTAAACTGCACTACTAGAGAAAACCCATTAAGAGACGAAATCAGTTTGTCTCCAAAAGCTGAAAAATTCATCCCCCAAAAAAATTCGGAACCGTTTTATGGCTAAAGTCATCTCCTAATCATCGTCCCCAATTATCAAGGACAACGGTTGATAAATTCCGTCTCCTAGTGCATTTGGAGAACAAATTGAAATTGTCCCATATTCAATGAAATTTCATCCCCTATTTTTTTAGATTAGCGGGAAAATTAACTACAAATAGCACCAATTTGAGAAATAGGGGACGAACTCCCTCCATCTCATTTTATTTTCATGTTTTAAATCTTTTCAAATTAAATTTTAATTTTCAATAATGCATCAATGATAATAGGTATTCAATAGAATTTTTTTTTTTGACAAATTGAATTTTTTTATGTTATTATTATGGATAATCTAGTGAAAAACAAAGGCATATTATCAATTTTTTTTCCCAACTACACCAACTAATATAAACAAACTAAACACTTCCATAAATATGCTATATAATTCTTTAACTAAAAATAAATTCTACAACGAAGAACATCCATGTGTTAATATAAGATAAACAACATCCTACTGAGTAGCTAACTTACGAAACCTAATAAGCTTAATACATATAACCAAGATCCCCCTCATCTTCAACATCCATTTCTTGGTCACTCTTACCAATAGCATCATAACAAGGGGGACACATATTTACTTCTGCATAGACCGAAACTTGGCTTTCAGTTCTCTATCTTCTAATGTTGTCTTCCTCATTGTGCTCAACAACTCCTCTATTTTGTACTCATCTGTCCTTGAAGAATTGGCAGAAGTACAAGTGTTAACTTCGTCAACTGTATAAGGTTCCTAATTCCTTCAATAATTCTCTTAACAAAGCCAAAAGGGATATTATGAACTGCATGTGGCAAATCTACATGCATCAACAACGAGTTGATAAAGAAAAATGTGAACATAAAATAAAAGAACATACCTTAATGTTAGGATCGAAAGACCCACGGGTACTAGGATATGATATGAACAACCCTTAAACATCTGAAAAATTTTTGACATTTGACATTGCGTCTTGTGGCTTCATTCCTAACTCTATAGGAAGCAAAATGTAAAATATATTACAAGATCACATTGTGAGTAGAATATATTTTCGACAAAAAGGTAGGACAACTACATATAAAAGGATATCCAATTCAAAAGTCATAATCGGAAATAAACAAATTGTTAATCACTTGATCCATTTTTACCAGATTGTGTACCAATGTGACGCTCGCAAGAACATGTAAGTTGAGCATAGTTTAATTATGTTCACAAGGATATAATGTTAGCATTTGAAAGAGGTGACTCAGGAGGTACCCTTAGTACATTGTCTATAGTCTAATTAGGAAAATTCTCCTCAAAAGCAGCCATAAGAACAAACTAATGCTGCAGAGCTTTATAGTCCAGACCCTATACAAAACAAAGATAATCAATAAACAATGTCTTGGAGTTTACTCCACCACATGAGAAAATAGTTGTCTCTCTACATGATATAATTAAGTAATAGAAAATCTCATTAAGCTTAATTGATAATGCAGATATTTTTACCTCACCTGTAGGAACCTCTCCATCAACAAGAACTTTAAATCCAACTAGTTCACCAAGGTCTATTCCTCGGGATTTGGCGAAATCATAAAAACATTGGTAACTGAAGCATGCAAACCATCAGTTTCTTATATGCACTCGGAAAGAGCTAAGTACTCACTAGGCCTGAGATTGGTTCTAGTTTTGACATTTTTTGCCATAACCGGAACAGGAACCGATATGCTTTTATCGGTTCGGTGTGCCCTTTTTTTTTGCCGGAACCATACCAGAACCGGAACCATTACTTTCGGTTCGGTTACAGGTTGTCACCAGTTCCTAGCCGCAAAGAAAAGAAACCATTTTTTCCAGTTTCCCAGCCACATTTACCTGTAGCACCCTTCTTCAGTTTGCCGGGATAGTGAGACTCAACTTTTTCATATCCTTGTTGTGCCGCTGAAACAGGTATGATATCTGATTCCTAGACCGAGTCTTACTACATGAATTTAAAGGAATGGAAGGATTCGATGCCATCTCCTTGGAAAGTTCGAATTGGGAATGGCCGATTGGGGATGAAGATGAACTGGGGGTTTATGCTGGCTTTTAGAATGGAAGAAATTGGGGAAGGTCCGACCTTGCGTCTCAATCTTCAATTAGATTAGGTCAGTTTGAAGGCTGAAGAAGAACTAAAGAAGAAGAAGGTTGAAGCTCAGTTTTAGGGCTAGGTCAATTTGATCGAGAATGAGTAGTAGGTCGGGGTTTTTTTTTTCTTTCTATTTTTGGGTTACCTAAACTGGGCTTGTGGGCTAATACGGGTCCATCTATACAAAAGCCCTAAAGCTCGGTTCACTCAGTTCCTAGTAGTTGCAGCATATTCTGAAACTGGAACCGAACTGGAAGGATGCAAAAGGGTTCGGGTCTTTGAAAAAACTCCTCTCCCAAAACTATACACCGAACCGAACAGGCAGTTTCGGTGCTGTCCGGGCAGGTTCCACCGGTTCCCAGTTTGAAAATCCCAGCCCTAGTACTCACTATCAGTAATACAGATAAAAGGAACAAGAGAACACAATAAACAAATATGTAGCATCAACTGATTTCGCTTGTAATTCAAATGAACATGCAATTTCTACACACAGCTTATCAAAGTGAATTAAAGTAATATCACAACACTCAAAGCATAGCAAAATTTCTTTGTTTGTATTATGCAAAATGCTTCATTAGAGTATAACAAAACAGAGAACAAAGCAACAATCCAACAAAGCTCAGAGTTCTCACCCACCAAAACTCATTCCCAGCAATAAGAGTGTTGAGTTAAAAATTGCACAAAGTGTAAAATGTCACCCAATGTAATTTCACTCGTATTCATTAACAGAACAAAATTTTAATTATTTCGGGTTAGACCCATTCAAGACAGAATGTGTCTCTTAATTACAATCCACTGTTACAAGGGAAACACTCTTTGATTCCATTTATAAAGAAACCAGTGTGTGGTTGTTTGTTTTTGCGGCTGTTCCCGAATTTTGGAATGGGTTGCCTACGTACCTGGGAAGGGATCAAGCTACTCATAGTTCAAGAGTTCCAATGAGTGAATGACCCATTAGAAGGCTTGGATTTTTAGAATAGGAATAGTGTTTGGGATGCGGTTGCATCTACATAATTTGATTCCAGATTGCCTACATACCCTTGTGGGATCAAACCACATGTAGTTCCAAGCATTTGAGAATTAAATGGGTAGATGACCCATTCATTTTTGGATTTGTGTTTGAGATATTTGTGAGGGTTTAGAGCAAGTTCACCCGTTGGGTCACCTACTATTCACTGCTTTTTAGTGTATATTTTCATTCTCTGGGTCATGAAATACACTGTGCAGGTCACCATGATGACCCAGAACATTGTACAAGGTGACCCAGGGCATGAAATACACTGTGCTCGTGACCTAGAGGGTGAAATTAACACTAAAAAGCAGTGAATAGTGGGTGACCTGGTGACCCAACGGGTGAACTTGCTCTTAAAGCCCTTGAACTTGTTTTTGAGTAATTTGGGAATGATTTGATTTTTTTAGTGTTTGGGTGAATTTGACTAGTGGAGTCAGGGATTCGGATTGGCTGAATTTGACTGATGGAGTCAGGGATTCGATTTGAATTTGTAGTTGCATCTAGTGGGTTGCTAGATTGCCTACATACCCTGTGAAGGGACCAAACCATTGTAGTTCATGACTTTGTGGCTTTGAGCTTTCTTGGTTTTGTACCAAATGGATTTTCATTTGGGTTTCGAAGTATTTTTTAACGAAACCAAAGCTCGGGTATTTCGAAAAGAACACCTACAGCGTATTGCTTTGCTGAATTCTTCTAATGGGCCCAAATTTCGACATGGGCTTCTTTTGTATCCTCGCGAATCATGTTCCTCAATCCATAAAGCTTCGGCCCCAATTTTAATACAAGGACCCCGAATGTATCGAGTGAACTCCGAGTCTCCATTTTCTTGTCCAAGATCCGAAGACATGTATCAAACTTTATTTTGAGCATCAGAAATGCTTCCCGGAGGCCAAGACTTCTTGGAGGCCCAAAACTGATAAAGGGGCACCCAGCTACACTCCCCACGCATGCCTGGTTTCAATTTCCACTGCCCCAGAACCTAGGTGAACACGAGCTTGGCATATCATTTTTGCCAAATCGAATCAGAGATGGATTTGGAGACCGGAATCAATTCGGAGATGGTATTGAGGACGGAGTCGCAACCATATTCTTGCCCAAAAGGATTTCACAGCCTGCAATTGAGATTTTTGTACACAAATTGGGTGAGGAACTCACTCTTTATTTCACCCCTTCATTTGATTTGTGTACAACAAAACTGAAACTTTCTTCTTGGTCTTCTTTATCGGCGACTCTGGGCTTTGAATGTTGTTTTCTAGCCTTGGGAGTTCGAACAAGGCAAGAGTGCACTTGGATTGTGACAGCAATATTCCTGCCTTTGACTCTTCTGGTGCGTATATGAGTCTGCATTCTTTGATTCCAGTCATTCCACCAATAAGTCACTGCAATTAACTCTTTTTTTCTTTACTGCAGGTACTACAGGGGAGCCTGCAAATTACTTCACTCTATCCAAACTAGTTCTTTTGTCTCGTTCACCTTAATTGAACTTTCAAATTTGATTGGAAAGCATGCCACCGCCAAACATTCATTGAATTTCAACTTGACTAGAAGACCACCTCCAAGCCCTTTTTGTTTGAATATGTAGACTAAGGTTTTGTGCATGAATTGATGGTCTGCAATGCCACTTTGTCAACTTCTGCAATTGTGTTGGAAACTTTGTTAACTAAGCCCTTTTGTCTTATGCATAGCCTAATTAATCTATCTCGTGGCCTGCACATCACCAGAGCACTCATTCTTTATTTTATATATTGCTTTGTGCTTTTGTGGCTTTCTGGGATTGTTCTGATGGCATTGACCACACTTAGATTAAAGTTTCATGCCCAGATAAAAGTGCCATCGTCAAAGACTTTTCTCCTTGAGCTTTTATATCAGCACCGCTTCGAAACCTTGCCATTCTACCATACCGCCCAACCTCTACCCTCTTATTCTGTTTGCACCTTGACACATCACCCCAAAAACACATGCTCGTCATCTTTTGGTGTTAAAAGCCTCAGACCGCCTCTGACTATTTTAGCCTTCTGCAAACATAAAGACATGTGCACCAAATCTGTTCTTAATTGGATGCTTCAAAGCTTGTATTTGATTTTAACAAATTTGTTTTCTGTGCCGGTTCAAGCAGGACAGGTGATTGTAGTCACAGTAGTTTCAAAGTCTCCAAGGTTTATAGGGCGAACTTCTTTATTTACTTCTCTTAGATTCTTTGCACCAATTATGTTTTTTTTTTAAATTTTATTGGTGCTTCTGTAAATAAAGTATGGACTCGGGGAAGGCTTTTTAGCTGTTGTGGTTGTCAAGGAATGAATCATGGGTTTTGTTGTTGCTTGACAGCAGATTCGGTGAAGCCTGTAGCTTTGACTTTCTTTATGAGTTTGAAACTGCTATAGAGACGCTGCTGCTAGGATTTGAGAGAGTAAAGCTTGTTGCTGCTACAATATAGGGAGGCCCACTACTAGGATTTGAGAGCGCAAGGCCTGCGCACTAGAATTGAAGGGCAAAGATGGTGCCTGAAGGCGTCGCCGGAGCTTGACAATGATACGGCACCCTAAGGCGCACAGTACAGGAGCTCGACGATAATACCGGTCCCCTAAGGCGCGCAGGCCATGCAGGAACTCAATGACAATATCGGCACCCTAAGGCATGTCGTGCCGGTGTATATATGATATGATACTCTACGGTATCACTAAAGGCGATGGAGGCCTGCATCATTTGAGAACAGCAAAGGAAAGGTGCAGATTGATGAAAGTCTCACCCTCTTCTTTTCTTTCTTCCTCTCCTAGGCTGCTATCCTCTGCTTCTTCACAATCCTCCTCACGCAGCTATGCTCCTCACGTCCTCTGGTCCTCCTCGTCTTTTTTATGTAGAGTATCTTTTATAGGAGTGATAGATGAGACTTTGAATTTGAATCAGTCTCAAACACCACCTTGGCACCAACTTGCACGGGCAAGATATATCACCAGCTATATACTTCCTTTCTTTTGGAGATAGCTAGATATGAACCGATTAATTATCTACATGAAGATACGGTAATTGTACTGGTTTCTACACTCCCATCTTTATTGTATTTCTTTGCTTTTTGTATTTGACCAAACATGAAATTTGTGTTCTGTTTGGAAGAAGCATGCTGGGACATATATACCTTTATTTTCCTATTTTCGTATTCTCCTAGAAGCCTTGTGCCTATATTGTTTTTTTTTTTTTTCCTTTTTTGTGATCACCCACATAACTTGCTGGGGTAGAATAAATTTTGGAATTGTATACTTTTTTTTGTCTCAACAAAGAGACACGTAACTAGAATTTATAACAAGACAAAGTTAAAACTTGAAAACTTGATCAAACTTGAAAAAAAAAAAAAAAAAACTTACACTAGCACGTACAGCACGAAGAGTTGATCGTCTTTCGTATATCGACCACAACAAACCGCTGCCAAAGCCACCATATTTTGCCCAGAAACAGCCGAAACAACATAGAAACACAAATCATCAAAACATAATTACACAGACGTGTAGAGCATGACGAGAAGATGAGTTTCCATACCATAAACACCCCAAACAGTGGTTGAAGTCATGGGAAAAAGTCAAAGAATAGCCAAAGCTTCAAAAACTTTCGGCGTTCGATTCTTGCTCCCCAATAGACGATTGGATGAACTACGACCTCAGGTGTGATGGCGACATTGAGACGAAGAAGATGGTGCCGGTGGGCCAATTAGAGGTGGTCGGAGGATGAAGTTTCTGTCATATCTTCTTTCCTGGTCGACGATGCCTTTTTCGCAATCTGCCATATTCAAGAAGATTGAATAGATTGAAGGAGGAGAAATCGGGGTTGAAGCTTGAGCCGTTCAAGGACCACATTGATGGCACCGTCATGGGAAAAAGGTGAAGATGAAACGTGTTAGTGTGGTCGCCGATGTAGAGAAGATGAGAGAGAGAGAGAGAGAGAGAGAGAATGTAGGCCCCCATGCCAGCTCCAACTCAGCAAATGTGACGTCATTTTTACACCCGGATTCAAAATTTAGACTCGAGTGACGTTGTTTGATAGTACAAGGATGAGTCTGATTTAAAAAAAAAATGTTTAAGGGCCAAACTGATTTTAGGCTCAAAGTTCAGGGAGGTAAACTGAATTTTTTTCAATACTTTATAACGCATAATAAGCTAACTTCTTAAGTTCTTTTTTGACAAAAAATTGTAAATTAAAGCTAGAGCTTTGAAACGGCCCCTTGGATTTTCAAAATCGCCCACAACTCTAAACCACCTTTAGTTGTCAAATTCTTTATAGGGAAAATGGTCTGTACGGTACCCCACCTTTGCTTCCTTATAACTTTCGGTATCTCAGCTTTAAAAAATATCAATACGGTACTTGAGGTTCTGATCCCAATCGAACTTTGGTACCCAAAGCCGTTAGCTCCGTTACGGTATTTGACAGCTGACATTTTTTTAAGGGTATTTTTGTCTATTCATGTCTTAACTCAATATTTTTTTTGTTTTGAATAACTTAAACTCAATCTTTTATGTCTTTGTTCGTCTTTCTCTCTCTGCAAATCATGAAATTTACTATATACTAAAACAAGGTAGGAGTACTGTAGCTTATGAACAGTAATTCTCTTAGTAACAGTGTAGTTCTGGTTTTGCCCTTGAAGCATCTTTCTGTGGCTTTTTAAGTCGTGGCAGTCCGTGCTTGCTTCCAGTAAAAACAATGACGGTGACAGAGGTCGAAAAAGACTGTAAGAGCGAAGAGTCTCTTTTAGTTCTGCCACAATACTCCAATAGCTCAAGTGAAAGTCGCCTGCACGCAGTGAGCGGACTCAACGGCGAGAGAGGACAAATTGGAGGCTCTTTCCCGACACGATCTCTCCAATCCAATACCCATTAGACTAGAGGAAAACGGAACCAGAGGAAGATGGTGCATGGTAAGCGACGCCGCCAGGTGACCGGCACGATTCGCATCTCAGGGAGTCCACTCCCATTCAATAACTTCAAAGGTAAGATTTAACCATCTGATTTGTTTCAATAAATTTGCACAAGTTTGGGTCTTTGATTGTACTGAAAACAAGTTTTGTCCTTTGGTGGTTGAATGAATAGAACGCCTTGGAGAGATCGATCAAGAATGAACCAGTTGGGACTTTTGCTGAATCAGTGTCATTCAAGTGATTTGTGCATGAATTCAGTCAACTGATCATCCCAAGGTATTCTCTACACTATGCTATATGTATTTTTATTCAAATTAGGAATTAGGGTTGTGTGAATTGTGATTATTAGACTATTGCGTGATTGAAAAAGAAAGCTATAGCAAATGTTTCGGTTTTGACGGATTCTCCCTTTTATAACTTTCTCTGTATCTCCTGTTTTTGTAGCTTGAGTTTCCAATGATGCAAGACCATATACCTTCAGGGTTCGATGGCGGACGCAAGTCCAATTACCCCGTCTACCTCCTATGCGGCTATTCTCTCTGATAACTCACCCCTCAACTTTGTAATAGATGATCTGCCAACTCCTTTTGAGGAGGAGGGTTTGATTTCCATTCGAATCTCTGAGGAACCTTTTCGTCGAGGGATGGAGAGATGGAAAACAAACTTGGTAGGTCGCGTAACTGTTCCTATCAGAACACCGGATCTGGTTCAACAACTTAAAAAGTGTTGGTCATCCTTGGAAGAATGGACTGTTGCGCCTCTGGGTAAGGGTTTTTTCATGCTCCAATTTAAAACCCTAACTGATATGCAACAAGTCTGGTCTATGGGATCACTACGTCTTCAAACTGGGATGCTCAGGCTTATCAAGTGGTCGCCGAGCTTCTCGCCATCGACCTACAGGAACACATTTGGGCAAGTTTGGGTCCGATTTTGGGACTTGGGGTTCGCTTTCTGGGATCCTCAAACCCTATTCGAAATTTCTGCTGGCATTGGCATGCCATTGAAATTGGATCCCCGTACAAAGCACCGCACTGTTGGACTGTATGCTAGAGTCCTTGTAGATGTTGATTTCTCGCAAGCTCCCCCGGATAAACTCAGAATCACTAGAGCGAATGGTGAAGTTGTGGTTGTTGGGGTTGAGTTGGAGTCCGTGCCCCATGTTTGCAGCAGATGTGGGATTATTGGTCATAATGCTGCATCGTGTAGATCACTGCCCTTGGAGGAGGAAAGGCTTGCTAATACAGTTGATCGGGGCCGTTCAACCGAGCGCTCCAGGTCAAAGAAACGCAACGCAAGAAGGTCGCGTAGGAGAAGGCATCCATCTGCACAGGCGAAGGTTGAGGTACGCGATCGGAACACTGTGCAGATCTCAAAACTAGCCGATGTCCATGAGCGTGGCTTTGAACATGTGTGCGACTCAGAGCCTTCGCCATCTGCACTGGCTACGGACGTTGCTGCACCCGGTGCCCAACAGATTGCTACCCTAGCCACTATGCATGCTCTAATGCCAGCTGTGGAGCCAGTGATTGCGCACACCACGGTACAGGATGACGCAGTTGTACTAGGGGCAATTGAACAGATAGGAAGGACTGATGCCTGTGGCTCTTCTATACTAGGGCAAAAGCATTCAGAGTTTTTCCAACAGGCGTGTAACTCCTCTTCTGAGAGTGTACCTCCGGGGTTTCCTAGATTGAAAGACGTGATGGAGGAGCCATCTCAATGCTCCAACACTCCACCATATGATCCTATCAAGATTGTCGATCAAGTCCAGGAGGATGATGTGGAAGAAGGTGAATTCACTCCTGTGATCTCCAAAAAGACAAAGAGGCTTAACAAGCAGTCTGTCAAGGCAAAGGAAAAGTTGATGCAGCGCAAACCTGTAACAAGTCGGGCTCTCCTAAATAAGGGAGCCAAACATATCTCTTTTTAAATGAAGATTTTATACTGGAATGCCCGTGGTTTTGCCAATGAGGATACAAAACGGGCTTTCAAGCGTATGGTACGTTCTCACAGGCCTGCTATTGTTTGTCTGTCGGAACCTTTTGTGATGATTTCTTCTATTTCAGTTTCTTTCTGGAGATCTTTGGGTTTAGTCCCTTTTGCTACTAATAATAGGGGATCACAGGACCCCAATATCTGGATTCTTTGTCATGTTGATTTCAGATTTCAAGTGGTTTCTTCAACTGAGCAGCAGATCACTATTTCTGGCTCTTTCGAGGGAGTCAGTTGTATTTTGACTACAGTATATGCTAAAACAATAATATCTGGCCGTCGTATTCTTTGGAATGAGTTGGCTGGCATTAAGGAGACTATTGTTCATGGGCCATGGCTTGTCTTTGGGGACCTTAATTGCATTTTGGGTGCTCATGAAAAACGCGGTGGTAATGCTCCAAGCGCTACTTCCTGCTATGAGTTCCAGCAGATGTGCACAAATTGCAGTTTACTTGATATTGAGACAAAAGGCCTATCCTACACGTGGTCTAATGGCAGAACAAATGTAAGACTTGATCGGGCTCTTGGAAATTTGGATTGGATTGAGGCTTGGCCGCAACTTGAATGCCATACTCTAACAAAAGCTATTTCAGATCATTGTCCCCTGCTTATTACCTTCTCAAAGTTACTGAGCATTGCTAAATCTCCTTTTCGCTTTCAGCGCATGTGGCTTCAACACCAGGACTTCCTTTCAATGGTAAGAGATTTTTGGGACCAAGTTCATTTCTCAGGGTGTCCAATGTTTGTCCTTGCAGCTAAGCTTCGAGCTTTAAAGGGGTTTTTAAAGGACTGGAATAGGACGACTTTTGGAGATGTCAATCAAAGAGTGGAGGACACTAGAGAGGTGTTGGATGGTATTCAACATGAAATTTCTGCTCAGGGTCCTTCTCAGGAATTGTTCCACCGTGAGGAGGCAGCCAATTCTAATTATCTTCTTGCTCTCTCCATGCAAGATAGTTTCCTCCGTCACAAAGCTAGAATCCGATGGTTAGTTGATGGTGACAGGAATACATCCTTTCTTCACAATATGATCAAGATTCGGAGACTGCAAAAACCATTGGTGTCTCTTAGGGTTGGCAATGTGATAATTCAAGACCAAGTGCTAATTGCGAGTAGGGTTGTTCAACACTATACTGAGGCATTCACTAAAGACCCCAGTGAATTCACTCCTGTGATCTCCAAAAAGACAAAGAGGCTTAACAAGCAGTCTGTCAAGGCAAAGGAAAAGTTGATGCAGCGCAAACCTGTAACAAGTCGGGCTCTCCTAAATAAGGGAGCCAAACATATCTCTTTTTAAATGAAGATTTTATACTGGAATGCCCGTGGTTTTGCCAATGAGGATACAAAACGGGTTTTCAAGCGTATGGTACGTTCTCACAGGCCTGCTATTGTTTGTCTGTCGGAACCTTTTGTGATGATTTCTTCTATTTCAGTTTCTTTCTGGAGATCTTTGGGTTTAGTCCCTTTTGCTACTAATAATAGGGGATCACAGGACCCCAATATCTGGATTCTTTGTCATGTTGATTTCAGATTTCAAGTGGTTTCTTCAACTGAGCAGCAGATCACTATTTCTGGCTCTTTCGAGGGAGTCAGTTGTATTTTGACTACAGTATATGCTAAAACAATAATATCTGGCCGTCGTATTCTTTGGAATGAGTTGGCTGGCATTAAGGAGACTATTGTTCATGGGCCTTGGCTTGTCTTTGGGGACTTTAATTGCATTTTGGGTGCTCATGAAAAACGCGGTGGTAATGCTCCAAGCGCTACTTCCTGCTATGAGTTCCAGCAGATGTGCACAAATTGCAGTTTACTTGATATTGAGACAAAAGGCCTATCCTACACGTGGTCTAATGGCAGAACAAATGTAAGACTTGATCGGGCTCTTGGAAATTTGGATTAGATTGAGGCTTGGCCGCAACTTGAATGCCGTACTCTAACAAAAGCTACTTCAGATCATTGTCCCCTGCTTATTACCTTCTCAAAGTTACTGAGCATTGCTAAATCTCCTTTTCGCTTTCAGCGCATGTGGCTTCAACACCAGGACTTCCTTTCAATGGTAAGAGATTTTTGGGACCAAGTTCATTTCTCAGGGTGTCCAATGTTTGTCCTTGCAGCTAAGCTTCGAGCTTTAAAGGGGTTTTTAAAGGACTGGAATAGGACGACTTTTGGAGATGTCAATCAAAGAGTGGAGGACACTAGAGAGGTGTTGGATGGTATTCAACATGAAATTTCTGCTCAGGGTCCTTCTCAGGAATTGTTCCACCGTGAGGAGGCAGCCAATTCTAATTATCTTCTTGCTCTCTCCATGCAAGATAGTTTCCTCCGTCACAAAGCTAGAATCCGATGGTTAGTTGATGGTGACAGGAATACATCCTTTCTTCACAATATGATCAAGATTCGGAGACTGCAAAAACCATTGGTGTCTCTTAGGGTTGGCAATGTGATAATTCAAGACCAAGTGCTAATTGCGAGTAGGGTTGTTCAACACTATACTGAGGCATTCACTAAAGACCCCAATATTATAAATTCTGGACTAGTGGAAAGGGTGATCCCTAACCTTGTTACTATGGAGGAAAATAATATGCTCGTTGCTCTCCCTAGCTCGGAGGAGATTTCTGCGACAATTTCAGCTATGGATGGTTTCAGTGCCCCTGGGCCAGATGGTTTTGGAGGATGTTTCTTTCAACAATGTTGGGGTGTGGTTGCTCACGAGGTGATTGCCGCAGTACAATCTTTCTTTGCTTCGGGACTTATTCCACCTAATTTTAATTCCAACCTCATTATTCTTATTCCGAAGAAGGAGAACGCAGACGGACTGGCCGACTTCAGACCTCTTGCTCTTGCAAATTTTGTCTTTAAGGTGATCACTAAAATCCTTGCTGATAGACTTTGTTCAGTTGCTAAACTACTTCGTCTGGTTCCTTGACTGCCGCAGAGGCTTATACCTTTCTCTCAGACCCGGTTGCTCCTCTTGCGTGGGGAAAGGCTATATGGCACAAACCATTGCAACCCCGAAAAAGCATTGTTTGTTGGAAAGTTTTCCATCACAAAATCTTGGTTGATGAAATTATGCAGCGCAGAGGTATGCTTATTTGCTCTCAATGCTCTCTTTGTCACTCGGATATGGAATCTGTCCACCGTCTTTTCATTAATTGCTCTATGCTGCATGACGTATGGACTTGGTTGTTTGCCATGTTCCACCTACAGCGCCCAGTGTTAATTTCTTTACCAGGGCTCTTCTCTCCCGTTTTATTCAACCAGCTTTCGTTTCGTTAATGGGACACCTTGTGGGTTCTTCAATTGCTCTAGAGGGGTTCGTCAGGGGGACCCTTTATCCCCTCTTCTTTTCTGCCTTGCAGAAAAGGTTCTCAGCAGGGGGCTTTGTGATCTAGTGAGTAGGGGAAAGATCAAGAGCATCGCTGCCCCTAAGAAGCTGCAACCTCCTGCAGTGCCGGTTTATTCTTTGTTGGGAGTCTCTCCACTCAGAGAAAAGGCCCCAAAGTTTATACCAGTGGTTTGGGAGGCTCCTCCCTCAGGTTGGATAAAGGTAAACACAGATGGTTCATTTTCAGGCACTACAAGAGCAGGTTATGGGGGTGTGTTCAGAGATTCTGAGGGGCTTTTTATTGGGGGATTCTCATATAATGCTACGGTGCCAAGTGCTATTGATGCTGAGGTTCTCGCGGTTATTGAAGCAATTAATGTTGCTTTGGTCCGTCGCTGGACTCACATTTGGTTGGAAACGGACTCAATACTAGCACTACGATACTTCAAGAACCCTGGTTTAATACCATGGAGATTGCGTACCTCATGGTTGAATTGTTTACACAAGGTTAGTCAGATCACTTTCAAAATGACACATATCTTTAGAGAAGGGAATGCTTTAGCTGACAAATTTGCCCGTTTTGGAGCCTCAAATGTTGGTGCAGTCTGGTGGAGAACCTTACCCTCTTCCTTTCTAGCAGAGTTTGGTCGAGACTTGTCTTCAAGAATTAATTATCGCTTTTCTTAGTTTATGTTTTCCTGTATTTATAGCTTGTCCTTTGTTCTTGTCGGATTGTTTTTCTGTGTACTGTTTAGGTATTGTTCCTTCGCAAGTTTGGGTATGCCCGGCTTGTTGCTTTGCGTCTTTTGGAAGTGGTTTTGGCCTAGTCCACCATTCCTATTGTACCTTTCTTCTTTTTTAATAAAATTTCGACTAAGGGCGATGAGTTAGTCCTTAGGTCGCTTCCAAAAAAAAAAAATAAATAAATAAAATAAAATAAAAAGTTACAGCTGTCTTCTTTTTATTACAAATTGCTTTTTGAAACTTGATCAAAATTGTAGAGCCAAAGGATGTAGTTGTGTTTGATATATATAAGTTGATGAATGACTAATTGGCCAGTAGATGTACTGATTGTATTATTGCTGTCCTGTTTTATGGTTCGATGAAAACCCTATGCAATTTTAGTTTATCAATAACTTTTAAGTATATTTCTTTGTCTCTTAGTCCGATTTGGTTGAGTTTTCTGTGAACTTTGGTTGTTCAGCTCTGAGGAGTTGTGGAGCCTTACAATGTCCTTTTTATTAGACCAAACCAAATTAAGAATAATAGGATACTAAATGCGTCTTTCCTTTGAAACAAATTTCTTATGAAATAAGCTTACTGGATCCAACATTACTACTTATGAAGCACATACCCAGAGTTTCTTATTAATTCTTTCTGTCTTATATCTACTTGCAATTTTTAGAAAACCATACTGCATGAAAGATACTACTGTGAAGTGAGAATTTATGATATGGCTAGGGGTGGTTTTTATCAACAAACAACATTTTTATCTCTCATTTGAAGATTTGGAGCAAAAGTTATAAGGAAAGAGAAGCTGAAAACTTTTGTTTATTGCATTTCCTCATTTCACACATACTGAAGAACACGTTCATTCCTAAGCAGAAGAACTACATAAGTGACAACCAGGAAGCAGTGGGAATTTTCCTTTCTTAAGAATTAAGGTTTTCATTGAGTAAATTATTTCTTATAGCAGATGGGTCTTGGCAGAATGAGTTTTGTGGGGTTTTGTTTCTTGCTAGGAAATTAGTGTTCTTTTTTGTATTTGGTCTAATAATTTGTTGACCGTTAGGTACTATTGAGACTGAGTTTTGACACTGCATAACAATAAACAAAACTTTGAGTTAGTTCCTACCAATTTTGAATTTTGATGAACAGAATCTTCCATAACTCTAATAGTTAGAACTTTTCAGGTTTTATGGGAGATTTTTTGGAAGACTACTAATAATATAAAGATCATAATGAAGTCCACCCATTCTCATTCGGTAAGTTGCCTAGATGTTTACATCTTAGCTTTGGGAGAAACATCAAACTATTCAACTTGGACATAATGATGCTATATTTGAATTGAAAACTGTTGTCAATTGCAAAGTACTAGCAGTAAGATCATAAAAACTAATTTATGGTCTGAAGTGTCAACAAAGACCAAAATTTTAGCATCTGATTTGTGTGATTAAAATGCTTTGACTATGAGTGTACCATGTCAGACTTGATCCTATACGAGAGGGTGCTAAAACGTGTCAATCATTTGGTCAAGAGATATACTTTCCTTTGTTTTAGCCTTTACAGAACAGGTAACAGAAGGAAGTTGAAGTGCTTCTTTCGGATACTGTAGGTCATCTTGATGATGATCTTTTGTATTGGTCCCAATTGTCTTCTTTGCAGGTATGGTTCTAATCATTTTCCTAGACCGCAAAGGCATTACTAAGAGATAGTGCTAATCCTAATAGTTGCTCATTGATAAAGTTATGTAATGAACTTTTGACCCACATATGTTAGTTAGGTTAAAGTTCATTATTAGGAATGAATTATGTAATGCTGTTGTGACTGTTGTTTAACAATATTGTGGTCATTTCTCTGACATAGACATTGGGCTTTTGGAATGACTTCTCTATAAGGCCTCGTTTGGTTTGCGGAAAGGAAAGTAGTTTCTTTGTATTTCCCATGGGAAGGGAAATGAACTTTCCGAAGAACTTTCCATTCCGATATTTGGTAATGTAAGGAAAGTTATCAGGAAAGTTGTTAAAAAGTATGTAATTAATGAAATAAAATAATATGTTGTGAGTGATAAATGCAAGGAAAGAAGAGAGGAAAGTGATTCCTTTGGAGTATGGAAGGAACCATTTTCCCCCCTATTTTCCTTTGCTTCAGGAAAGTATTTCCTTTCCTTTTGCATCCCAAACACAGGAAATGAACAACTTTCCTTTCTTAATGCTTACTTTCCGCGAACCAAACGAGGCCTAACAGTAAAGCAATTGTTTTCCACCTGATGGTGCTTTAGTGTATTTTAAGTTTTTGATTAAAATTGAAATGTTGCATTGCAGGGAAAGCCATGGCCATTTGCTGAGCGGAAGTTTTATATAGCATTTCCTTTATTTCGTGGCACATCAATTTATGCAGATCTGATCAAGTAATCTCAGGTATATTGCAATAAAGTCAAGCATAACTTCTAATAGAATTATTTGTTACCTTTTCTTTTCTCTGGATGGTACACATAGAATAATTCTCTTTGCTAATTTGAAAGGCTATGGAAAAGATTAACTGCTTTAATGAACATCTTTTGTATGTATGTAGTATGTATTATTATTCTTTTTTTTTTAGCATATGTGTGTGTGTGTGTTTGAAAGTGAAGGTGGTTCATATAATTCCATAATTCATGCTACCTTCTTTAATAGAGAAAAAGTGAAAAGACCAAAATCATGGAAGCTAGAGTTATTGAGGAATATAAAAATTTATGTGTGCTAGCTGCCTTTATATTAGAAATAATATTATGTCAATGGCCAGAACTTCCTCATTACAAAGACCACTGATTGAAGCACCAAATCGTTCACATTCACAAAGATTCAATATTTTACAACGTGGTCATATTAATTTATCCACAACAATGCATATCAAATCAGAAAAGGAAACTTCATCATTTATCAAATCAAAGAGAGAAATGTACAGATTAGTACATATACTTTATAATTGGCACAGAGATAAACAAATGAGCAAAATTCATTACACTTGCATTGTTATATAGTATAATACTTTATAATACAGGTTAACATGTACACTTTAATGTAACATAGTAGTATGACTATGAAGTCCCAATTGTTTGTATACATGTACAGTTTAAAGCACTGTATTAATTCAGCCTTTTCTCTTGCTCTTGCAGATAACTGAGATCTTCAAGTGGGTAAGAAGACTTCAAAGATTGATATGCGTTATTCGAGATTCTCCAAAGAAAGCTAAACAATCATTTACTTGGTGCTAATTTCAATTTTAGATTGGTTGACGTATTGACAAATCAATTTTAAGCACCATTTGATTATTCTTCTTTTTCTTCAAGTAGTGAACAACTAAATATGATACCTGAGTTGGTCCTTTTTTATTTTAATTCTTAAGAATTGAATAGTTTTATTAACCATATATGCGTAATTGTAATTGTCCCAATTGTTCACATCAACATAGCTTTACATACAAAATTAGTAACCATAACAAATCGCTAGTCCAAAAGAAAGAACAGAGACCTTAAGTTTCTCTCTCTCTCTCTCTCTCTCTCATTTTTCTCATGAAATCTGGAAACGTTCAAAAACTAAAGAACCATAAGTCTCCAAACTTGCTTTTATAGATTTCATTCGGGTTTTTTTGGAAGAGATCCAGGTCGGGCCTCTGGGTCTTCCAGATTCGACCGTTTTGAGCTTCTCGAAGCTCTATTTAGCTTTCCAGAAGGTTCAGTACTTGCTGGAATACTGTAGCCGGGACGACGCCAGGCTATGGATGCTGATGAATTCGGAGCCGGTTGCGAACCAGTTCCAGTTCTTGATTCTGGCGGATCCGGTGACGATCGGGATTGGTCACAGCTACGATCGGAGCTCCCTTATGAAGTGGTTCAGAGCTGGAAAGCCGATTTGTCCGAAAACGGGGGAGAAAATGAAGAACATGGAAGTGGTGCCTAATTTGGCATTGAAGAGGTTGATTCAGCAGTACTGCAATGAGAATGGGATTCCGTTTGGCGATTCCGGTCGTCGGAATCGCAACGTTGGGAGGAGTACAGTTGGTAGCTTGGCGGCTGAGGGAGCTATGAAAATGGTGGCAGAGTTTGTCAATGGAAGTGTTGGGACTGGATCGAATAAGGCTGCTTATGAGATTCGGCTTCTTTCGAAAACGAGCATTTTTAATACATCTTGTTTGGTCGAAGATGGAGTGGTGCCACATTTGTTGAAGTTGTTGGCTTCTGCAGATTAGGAGACTCAAGAGAATGCAGTTGCAGGGTTGTTGAATCTGTCGAAGCATTTGAAAGGGAAAGCTATGATTGTTGAAAATGGGGGTGTGGATTTGGTTGTGGATGTTCTGAAGGAGGATCTCAAAGTTGAGGCTTACCAGCATGCTGCTGGTACATTGTTTTATCTTGCTTTGATTGAGGAGTACCGGGTATTGATCGGAGAAAACCCAAGGGCCTTATTAGCTTTGAGGGAGCTGATCAAGAATGAAATCTGTTCATCTTCCGGTCACTACCACACTCAGGATTAATGTTCTCAAGCCTCTTAGAAATAAAAACACACCCATCAAACAAAAATGAATCCCTCTATTGCGGGTTTTTTTTTTCTTCCAAGAAAGAGAGGAAGAAAGGTCAAAAAAGGGGGGTTTTAGCAGAGAAGCATTATGGGGTTTTCAAAAAGAAGGAAATGGGTTTGATTTTTCTTTAGTTTCAAGTCAACTAGGTGGGACGAGATTGGAATCAAATTAGGGAAGAAAACCCCTAGAAAAGCACAGGAGGAAAGAGGCCCAGAAAGACCTAGATAGATGAGAAGAGGTTTGAAATTTGATGATTTGGGTTGGTCTCTATAAGGTGTCTGGATTCTCTGTTGATTGAAACTTAAAGAAGATGGTTCAAAGTTGAAGTGGGGCAAGATAGAGAGGTTCAATCCTTGTTGTTGCTGCTGGCTCTCAAGGATGATTGAAATGAAGAAGTAAGAAAGAAGAACTGATAAGCAAGGAGGAAGTGAGG
>BDJD01000547.1:165759-184171 GCA_002564525.1 Rosa multiflora
AAAAAAAAAGAATAAAGGGCAAATTGGTCATTTTAAGTTTAAAATTGTCATCTGACAGACGCCGTAACAGAGCTACCGGCTTTAGGTACCAAAGTTTGGTCGAGGTCAAAATCTCAGGTACCATATTGATATTTTTTAAAGCTGAAGTACTGTAAGTTATAAGGATGCAAAGGTGGGGTACAGTACGTACAGACCATTTTCCCTTCTTTATAACACATAATAAGCTAATTTATTAAATTCTTTTTTTCTTTTTTTTTAAATTAGAAACTAGAGCTGTGAAACCGCCTCTTGGTTTTCAAAATCTTCCGCAACTTTAAACCACCCTTAGTTGTCAAAGACGCATGTTGTTTCTTCTTTTAAACCGCTAGTTACTTTTAATTTTCAAAAATCGCCCACAAGAATCTAAAACCCACAATTTCTGAGGACGCCAATTTTTTTTTTTTTTTCTAAACCGCAATTTTAGAACCATCTATTCGACCTATAAATTACTATGGCTTAAGGTTGGAGTTCACATACAAATTAATCATATCTTTTCTCTGTTCACCTATTGAAAATTGTGATAAAAGTTTTTAAGGTCTGTAATGGCAAAGAGGAAGAGATCTGAGACTTATTATTCTGGTTCATGAATTGAATCAATGATCTACCAGAACCAAAGTATATATGCATTTTCAATTTTATCATGATTCCAATTTTGTTCATCTTAATGTTCTCCATATTTATTAGTACCATCCATGCAATCATATATACTTGTGAAACTTCCGAATATTTGATGTGCTCAATTTATGTAGTATTAGCTCCATTTTTCATTTCTGTAAGTGCTAATTTGCTCACTCTTTGTCAACCTTAATTTATAAATAAAAGAAAGTGTTTAAATAACATTTAAAATGATGAAGATAAAATTTAATTGTTCAACTTCTAATTTCAAAGAAATTGAAAATGTATTTGCAGAATTGGAATATGACATCTTACTAATTTCAATTTTTGTTATGAAAGATTACGGTGTGCAGAGGCTGTGGACAAAAATTCGCGTTCGATGTCTACATCCCACACTTCCTGCTCACAATAGAGGCGATCCAAACCTCTCTCATCTCCCACAAATGGCGAAACCTCTGGTTCCTTCTTACTTCCGGATTAAGATTCTCTGGAGTTACTTCTCTGCAGTTTTTGTAAATTTCATAAAATCCGAACCACTAATAGAATCTGATGGTAAAGAACAACGCCACATCATCTAGAATAAAATTTTGGCTTTTTCTTGACAACTGACGGCAACTCCTGCCGTTAACAGTCCTCTCTCTTTGATTTACCTCTGAATATACCTAGGGGTATAAATGAGCCGAGTCGGAGCGAATACTAAGGTGATCATGTTCGGCTCATTTGTTTTTTATCGAGCTCGAGCCGGGCTAAAGCTTGAATTTTCTTTTTCATGTTCAAGCTCGGCTCGGCTTGAATATTTTTCTTAGGCCCGAGCTAGGCTCGGCTCGGCTTGATTTATTGGACGAGCTCGAGCTTGAATAGGCTCGGCTTGGCTCATTTGACTTTAAATTTAAAAAATAAAAAAGATAGAAAGAAAATTTAAAATAATAATCCAAATTTGATGCCTAACCATCATACAAATACCTTTTATTGTCTAGAATAAACTCAAAATGATGAATCCAACTCAAAATTTCACTTAAAGTAATTAAATAAGATCTCAATTTTTTTCTTTTTATAGTGGTTGCTATGGTTTGATTTAATTGATGCACAAGTATTGTTATTTATTATAATAAATTTTATTTAAATTTTCATATTCTCTTCCAATTGAAAATGAATATAATAAAAATAATTGAAGAATTGAGATTAGAAAAATTATATTTTTATAGTATAAATATTCATTAGTCGAGCTTTAACAAACGAGCCGAGTTTTAACAAGCTCGAGCTACTCATGGAAAATACGAGCTACTCACGAGCTAGACGAGCCGAATATATCCTTGCTCAAGCTCGGCTCGTTTTTTTGTCGAGCTTAATATTGAGCTCAAGCTCGGCTCATTTATCTTACGAGCACGAGCCGAACGAGCTAAAATCGAGCCGAATACGAGTCGAACACGAGCTGTATCGAGCCTACTTACAGCAAGTCAAGTTTGGATCTAATGGAAAACTTCAGTTAAACAATGGAAAAGGTCTATCGCTGGGATCTGACCAAGAAGGTAGGCCAAGTTTGTTTAAGCGTGTTTGATGTGGTGGTGTTAACCCAAATTTGTTTGGGTCCTAATCATTTTGTGGCATAATTGATTGATGGGAATAGAAGTTCTGTGATCTCAGGTTCTTTGCGTTCTAAATTTCTCATACAAATGTGTTTCATGATCGATGAGGGATACCTCCCATTTTGTCTATGCATACTTCATTAATCTGGATGCTATGATTTCACTTTTTAATCAATTGTAAGTAACAATTCGCAAAAAAAAAAAAAAAAAAAAAAAAGATCTAATGCTCAAAATCTAAAGAATTGATGAAGAACACAGCAAGTCAGCAACCCATCTTCTCTCTCACAAACACCACATAAACCCAAAACAGAACAAATCACAGTCGCCAAATCCATTTCTAGTCGTGAATATATGTTTTTTGTGTTTTTTTTGTAATTCATATAGTCAATTCAATCAAGAATTTTGGGTTGCTCCATTTCGATCTATATGCAGGTTCTACGGGAAGGAAGAGACACACCAGCAAAAGGGATAGTCATGTCACTGACGTTCCGTTAGCCAAATTTTTATGTCAGATGATGTGCCATTGTCCTTAATCATTGGATTCTATTAATTATTTGAATTTTATGAAATTTACAAAAACTGCAGAGAAATAACTTTAGAGGATCCTAATCCCTTCCTCCATGTTTTCCTTTGAAACATGCTTCCCTTTCTTCGATAATCCTCTTCCTTTCTATACTCACCCGATGACTCAATCCTTCACCAACTTTGTGGGTCACGGTCTCACCTCTCGCCCCACCGATCTTGCCGTCCATACCAACTATCCTTCATCTAAGACTCCGATTATGACGTACACGTCAAGTCTTGAATATGCTCTGCCTTGATGTGCCTCCAATCTTAAGAGCTCCACCCTCATCATACTATATCACATATGTATCAACAAAACACATATTCACTCAAGTTTGTCTCATATCACCCTCAGTGCCCGAGCTCGTCACGTCATGCTGTATCACACATGTATTAAATGTATATCGTAAATAGGGAAATTTGATTCTACACCCAAATTCACACACCCCTTTTAGAATAAACTCATCCATAAGAGTGTTTTAATATACACCCAAACCAATTAATTAGGTTTATTCAAAATAAAATAAAAACCTATTAAATAGGATAAATATTAAAACTCAATGTTGTTAAAAATTACTAAAGCTGTCACTATCAAATTCCCAATTCACCTATTAAATAGGGTTAATATTAAAATCCAGTCTTGCTGCCGATGGAAGTCATGAAACAGCTGCCCATAGACATTGCCCGGAATTACTCAACCCTTGATTCCAACAATTAAAAACTCTCCTCTGGGTTGGAGGTTATGTAATCTCTACATTCAAAGTCGGTATCAATATTTTCACAATCATGCGATTATGTTTTTGATTTCATGCATGTTGTGATTGTGATATAAATGGATCACACAATCAGAGGTTGGTGGGTTTGCCTTTGTTCAGCTGCATATCCCTTTAATCTGATTGGCATGGTTGATGAGCATTGTAATTTGCTACCTATTCAATAATTGTGTGTCTTCCTGACGAAGAGGTATTTGTTTTGTGATTTTTCAGAGTTTATGCTATTGAATAGGTATAATAAACTCTACAAGTTCTTGATTGCATATTTCTTTTTCTTCTTATTGTTTCTCAATAGATTCTACAAGTTCTTGATGGCTAAAGAATACTCCCACATAGAGTTTAGGTGCGACCTTCTCCACAATCATGTGATTATGTTTTTGATTTCAAATTGTGATTGTGATATAAATGGATCGCACAATCAGAGGTTGGTGGGTTGCCTTTGTTCAACAGCATATCCCTTTAATACTGGCACAGTTTATGAGCATTGTGGCTACCTATTCAATAGGTGTATGTCTTCCTGACGAAGAGGTATTTGTTTTGTGATTTTTCAGGGTTTATGCTATTGAATAGGTATAATAAACTCTACAAGTTCTTGATTGCATATTTCTTTTTCTTCTTATTGTTTCTCAATAGATTCTACAAGTTCTTGATGGCTAAAGAATACTCCCACCTAGAGTTTAGGTGCTATCTAATAATAGGAATGTTAACGTTTGGATCCGTTGGGGATCTAATTAACGTAAAGAATGAGAGAGAGCGAGAGAGAGAGAGATATTGACGCAAGATGTATAGTGGTTCGTTTCCCGCCTTAGGGGGAAACTACGTCCACTTGAATATTGTAGTATGTGTGTTTGGGATTACAAAGTGTGTAATGGAGTGGGATTTGAGTTGTGGGAGGAGGCATTCCTTTTATAGGTGAAGGAAGCCTTTTCGTTTACATGGTTTTCGATGTGGGACAAGCAACCACCATTTCTAGTCTAGAAAGCCTATTTGTGAGGGCATGTTGGCAAGGCCGGAAAGGTGGCTTCCTAGCAACGGATTTGCGACTTCCGGATACCGTAGCGCAACTTGAACATAGGGCTACAAGATGCAAGTAGCGGTTGGATCCCATGAGGGTGTTGTTTATGCTTGGTGAGGTAGAAAACTAGCCTTGCTAGTAGAGATATCTACAAGTCCCCGAAGTCCCCGAGTAAGAGGAGCTTCTTGGTTGGGGAGTTATAATCATGAAGTCATCAAGCATAAAAAATGTCCGAGAGGCGCCTAGCCCCTACAACTCCCCGAGCTCCGTAAGCAAGAAGGGACTCATTTAACCTACACAATGAGACAAAAACGCACATATGTAGAATGTTTGTTGTATTGGTTACCGCTCGTATTAATGGAATGCGAAAAGAATTCGTTTTGTTGCGAACAACAAATGGTAGAAGAACTCAATATTCCATT
Organism: Rosa multiflora; assembly: GCA_002564525.1. NCBI lineage: Eukaryota > Viridiplantae > Streptophyta > Magnoliopsida > Rosales > Rosaceae > Rosa > Rosa multiflora. Next base: position 170,774 of record BDJD01000547.1, read on the forward strand.
AATGTGTATGAACATGTAAAATATTGGTAGTTGTAAATGTGGATCTTATGGCCATATAACACGCACAATAGATAGTGGCAAATGTAATGGGTGTCCATATAAATTTGTGGGAGTAGTCCCGGTGACATCGTATGAAGCGTTTGTGAACTTGGGGCTTGAGTAAAGCATGTTGGACATGATCGAGCAAGTTGGGTTGTTCGAGCAAGTTGGGTGTAGTTGAGTGTGTAGGCGTTGTGCGAGCATGCGAGGCATGGCCTAAGCGCAAGTCGTGGCCATACTCTATACCCAAGCGAGTCGTAACCCGAACAAGTCGTTTATCCGAGCATGTTTTAGTAAGTCGTAAGTGTCACAAGTTTCTAGATGCATGTCACATGAAAGTGTATTTAAGCATGTATGTGTGTAGCATGTACTTGTGGTAAAGTTGCTAATAACATTTTGTAGGCATGCTTAAGGGTCATGGAGACATGTATAGTCATGGCAAAGGCTCTAATTGTAAGAGTGTAAGAGATAAGATAGAGTGACTTATCTTACACCGAGCGTGACGGTCCATTGCATTGGCGAAGCACCATAGTAGAAAGCTAATGATTTCGTAGACTGAAACGGTGCTTGTGCCTCCTTAACATAAGAGAAATGATTAATAATCAATCCATGTAGTTTAATTGATTAAACATGTGTATATGTAGCCTCGTGTTACGATGTTAAAAATGCTACAACTCTACGCAATTGCTATCTCACATACACGCACAACGTCAATTTACCGCTTACACGAGTGAATTTCGTAAGCATGGCCATGTGCAAATTTGTACTTTATTTGAATCATGTGAAACAAAAATCTGAGATCTTATGTATTGTGCGGTCAAGATCTGTGACCAAACATTACCAATTATCAAGGATAATTAAAGAACTCACAGTAAGGCCATGTTCATGTGGTCCATTAAAATATGGCGGCAAGTCTTGTTTTAGATGTCTAATGCTAGTGGAAGCATGAATAGTGAACTAGTCTCTGATGCATGCACAACAGCTATTCTCTAGAAGAGGACAAAGGAGTGGCCACTGATACCTTGATAAAGATGTGTATAATAATATGGGAATAATGCATCAATGGTTGTTGGCCACAAATTTGATAGATAAGGTTAAAGTAAGACCATGCATATTGATACATGGTACTGGGGCCAGCACCATATTGTCATGTGAACACATGAAACTAGAATAGGTGAAGTATATGTATGGCTAGCAACAATTAATGAATGATGGTCCTTGTAAATGCCACGTGCAGAGATGTTATAAATAGTAATTACCCACTTCTGATAGAGCATAGACATACGTGTGCATGTATGTAACATAGGCACGATGACATTCCAATTATGGCATTCAAATAAGATTGAATACATGGGTCCTATCAGGCTATCACGTAGGCACGTGTATGAACACATATATAACCGACCAGAGATATGCATGAATGGCAGACCGCGTTGCAGATATGCATAATATAGGATAAGCACTTAGCTTTTCTACTGCGACACCGCTTAGCAGGTCCGGCTCAAAGAGGCTTGCTGTTATGAGTCGAGTATCAGAGATGGCGCTACTGGGTGTCTGAACGGGTCACCGAGATGGTGGGTCATGAGATGGTTAGAGCTGATTGTGCTGTGATTGTAGTTGGGCGGTGCTGCTGACGGAAGCCTGGCGGAGGATTTGTTCAGCGGAACTTGGCCGGCGGAGGATTTGTTCAGCGGAACTTGGCTGGCGAAGTCTTTTATTAGCGTTTGGAGCTAGCTGTCGTGCTTGGTCGGTGGGATTCGCTGTTGGTGTTGGCGGTGTAGCCTAGCGGAGGAGAAGTTCGGCGGAGCGGACCTCGCTGATGGAGCTTTGGTCGGCGGAGGAAAAGCTCAGCGGTGAACAGTCCAGCGGAGGAGAAGTTCGGCGGAGCTCGGAGCTCAGCAGAGGTTTGAGTTCTGCGGAGCTTCAGGTTCGGCGGTGCTTGAGTTCGGCGGAGGTTTTGCTGGTCAGCGGAGGAGCATGTCTGATCGATCGAAAGACCAGTGGCCGACAGAGATTAGCGAAAGAAATGCCGCTGATGGTGCTCTGGCTGAGCAGTTGGGGCTAGCGAGGCTCAGCGGCAGAGTTCAGCGGTGACTCTCAACGGAGTTCTGCGGTGAATCCCGTCGGTGAAGACCAGCGGAGGAGGGCTGGCGAAGCGGAGCAGAGCTTTCTGACCGCTGGGCATAGCTAGAGGTGGTGTGCTGCCAGTGTTGATGATCGAAGAATGGTCATGGGTGCTCAGCGAAGCTTTCTGGGTGTCCAGAGTCAAATAGCCGCTCTTTTTTTTTTTTTTAAGTTCAGCGTTTGCTGACCAAGGTTGACCAAGACTCATCAGCAGTGACCTTGCTGACTTTAGGTTTGTGGGCGTTGACCCTGAGTTGACCTGGATCTCTGCAAGCACCGAGCCCAGGTTGAGCTTGATGCAAACTTGTGTTGTTGTTTTTGTTTTACCGCTGAGATGGGTGCAGATGCAAGGATTGATTGATAATACAAGGCAAGGGAGGTCGAGTTCTTCTAGCGCCAATGTTAACGTTTGGATCCGTTGGGGATCTAATTAACGTAAAGAATGAGAGAAAGCGAGAGAGAGAGAGAGATTGACGCAAGATGTATAGTGGTTCGTTTCCCGCCTTAGCGGGAAACTACGTCCACTTGAATGTTGTAGTATGCGTGTTTGGGATTACAAAGTGTGTAATGGAGTGGGATTTGAGTTGTGGGAGGAGGCATTCCTTTTATAGGTGAAGGAAGCCTTTTCCTTTACATGGTTTTCGATGTGGGACAAGCAACCACCATTTCTAGTCTAGAAAGCCTATTTGTGAGAGCATGTTGGCAAGGCCGGAAAGGTGGCTTCCTAGCGACGGATTTGCGACTTCCGGATACCGTAGCGTAGCTTGAACATAGGGCTACAAGATGCAAGTAGCGGTTGGATCCCATGAGGGTGTTGTTTATGCTTGGTGAGGTAGAAAACTAGCCTTGCTAGTAGAGGTATCTACAAGGAATATCTCCACAAAAGGATGTTTAATCACGGTGAGAAATCTACGAAATCTAATAGGAATATCTACACAAACATATCTACTAAAAATAGCAAATATATAGATCAAATTTGAGAGGAAGAGATATACAATAATTATTAATCTTTTTAAATAAGGAATATCTACACAAACCATCTCCTAAATTATGGCATCGGTTATATACTATAATTAAGGTGATTAATCACGTTGAGATATCTAATAGACTAATAATAGGAATATTTACACAAACATATCTACTAAAAAATGGCAAATATATAGATCAAATCAGAGAGGAAGAGATATACAATAATTAAGTCAATTAATCGTTTTTAAATAAGGGAAAATAAATTGATTGTATTAAATTCTAATTGTGTTTATAGCTGATGCCATATTTAAATTCAAAAAAAAAAAAAAAACAGCTATAATTGAAGAATATTTTCCTTATTCAATCAGACGGATAAAATAGTCAAACTAAAAAAACGTGAAAAAAAACTTAATTATAGACTTAAAACCTATGAGGAAGGTTTAATTATGTGAATAATGGGTGTAGATTAAAAGAAAATATAGGAATTGTTCAAGTAAACCCTAATTTGTGTTTTGCCCAAACTCTAGGTTACTTGACTTAGTGGTAATAGGGTTAAATTAGAAGGATCTAGATTTCTATTCAATGTACGATTACTTTCCTTGTATGATTGAGATTCTATGCATTGTAATCCTCTATATAAAGAGACCCCAATTATCAATGAGAATACACATCGAATTTCTCTCAATTTCTGATTCCCTAAAACACGTTATCAGCACGAAGCCCTAACCCTGAAACCTAATATTCGTAGCCTTAAAATCCCAGAAACCACCGCCGCCCACCTTGAAGCTCTCAACTCCAGGAGTCTGGAACCGACTGCGCCACCTTCAGAACCGACCGGAACAACCCCGAATCGGCCCCCTAAAATACCAAAAGCTTTTCTGCCCGGTTCGAAGCCTTCCTCCCTGCCTCCTACTGCCATACTCCACCAGAAGCTGCAGCCTGATCCCAGATCACCGGAGCCGAAAAATCATCACCGGAACCAGCCTCAAGATACCTCAACCGGTGACATGAAAATCCCTAGCCGTGAACTGCCGCCTGCATCATCAATCCTGATTCAGTCAACCTTGCTTCGGTCAACGTTGCAGCCCACTACCCAAAAGAACCAGAACTCGACCCAAAAGCAAAGAACCAGGTCCAAAGCCCACTGACGTTAGCCCAAAAACCGAGCCACGTCAGCCTCCAGTTAGCACCACGTCAGCATCTAGTCAGCCTCCAGTCGTTTGCAGCAGGTATGTGTGATCATGTCACTTTGGCAACATCAGAAAATGCATCAGGCAGAGTGTCTGCTACGTTCTGGAGCTCGATTATTCTTCACACTTCAACTTCGGACTGTGCGGTACGGGGATCGAGATGAGACATAGTGGGGATAGACCACGACAATTCCTGTTGTTCCTGTTGAACAAATGTGTTCTTATTTCCCCCTAACGATGGGAAGACTGTCTTATCAAAGTGACAATCTGCAAATCTAGCGGTAAAGAGATCGCCTATCAGGGGTTCAAGATAGCGGACGATGGTTGGAGATTCATATCCAACGTAAATGCCCATTTGTCGTTGTGGACCCATCTTAGTACGCTGTGGCGGCGTAATAGGCACATAAATGGCACACCCAGAATGAGTACCTCAATGAGGAAGACCCAAGAAAACTATGGGTAGAACTCGAGCAGCGTTTTGGCAACGTCCGTGATTCCCTGCTTCCAGACTTAGAAGTGAGATGGCATAGCCTCCACTTCTGTGATTTCAAGTTTGTACCTGACTACAATCCAGAAGCACTTTGTATCAAGTCTATGATGGAATTCTGTAGACAGAAAATTACTGATACGATGTTAATCGAGAAGACTCTCTCCACCTTCCCCGTCTCTGCATTGATGATAGCCAAAAACTATCAGATTGATGTCAATGCTAGACGCATCACAAGATTTCATGAGCTAATTAGTGTCATGAACGTAGCTGAATAGCATGACAACATACTTGTGAAGAACTATAACTCTAGACCTGTGGGAACCAAGTCAATTCCGGAGTCGAATTATAGTGGGAGTGAAACCTTAAGAATATGGATAACTCTGGACGTTCTGGTCCATAATCTCGCCCCAAAGAGGAAGGAAACTGCCAAGATAGGAGTACACGAAACAGTGGAGGGAAACGTTTGAAAAGAGAGAGAAGCCAAGCCTCCGGTTATGGCTGTAACACTGCCAAACGCAATAACCGTCCTGAAAGCACTCCTAGAGCACCTCGATCAAGGGAACCTATCCATAATGATGCTTGTCTCAGGTGTGGACTACCAGGATGTTGGGCAAGGGCGTGTAAAGCATCCCGGAATGTTGCAAACGCATACAAGATGTATTGTGAAGCAAGGGAGGCAAATTACATGGAACAAGAAGATCAAGATGGCGATCTCGATCTAAGGGTGAAAGACTACAAGGATCAAGACCCAGAAACTGTCGATTTTGATTAAGTCTTTTTATTTTCCAAGAGATGTAGGCAATTGCCATATTATTATAGTAGATGTCAATGGTATTAGTCTTTCTTCAAAGAGGCGTACTCAAGGTAAGTGTGATGTCTAGGAAGGTTTTGAGATAAGTGGTACTAAAGACTCCACCGACATCTCTCTACTCACCTGGTCACTTTTGCATTGAAATTACCAAAAGGAGTTAGATGACTACCATTGTTTTGCATTAGCTAGTTTATTGGATTAGATTCTTTTTGGTTAAGGAAACGATGATGTAATTCCATTTGGCTTATTAATAAAAGTTGACTGCTTTTCTTTATGACTCCTTTTTAATTATGATCTTTTAGGAATGGATGAACTACAATGTCTTGCGGATAGTGCGACTACGCACACCATTCTACGACATAGACAATTATTCTTAGAGATGTTGCCTACATATTCCTCTATGACTACGATGGCTGGTCCATCAGGTTTAGTTCAAGGACATGGAATGGCCCAATTCCTATTGTCAAATGGCACCTTGATTAAAGTCACTAAAGCTCTCTACGCTCCTAAGGCCAATCGAACCTTATTGAGCTTTAAAGATATAAGAGCCAACGAATTCCATGCGGAAACTCATAATGAGAACGGAAAAGAGTTCATTTGCATTACCTCCAATGATTGCGGACGAAAGCGCATCTTAGAGAAGCTTATGTGTCAATCTAGTGGACTTTATGTCACCACAATTCGACCAATTGAATCCAATAATTTCATAAGAGAGGATCTCTTGGATTCAGACACATATTGGCTTTGGCAGGACCGACTAAGACACCCTGGTCGTGATATGATGCTCCGTATACTAAAGACTTCACAGGGACATCCATTCTTCAGAGTGAGAAGAAGCAAGAATCGAACATTGATTCCTGGACTTAGCAAGACCGCAACAATTGCAACATCTGGCGCTGCAGCCGTCTTGGGGTACCATAGGGCCGTCCAAGTCCCATGTGATGACGCCATCAAGGCACCAACCATGAGCATGACACCATGGTTGCCTCTCCTAGTGGCCATGACGCCACACACACCAATTTCTATGGCTCTAATGCCATGATGGGAGATGTAGTCACACATTTTGCTTCTAATAGCGCTACAGACGCTCAGGCCCAACCAAAATCCTCATTGGTTGCTTCTAAGGCCCCTCACTTATTTTGCAAAGCCTGTTCATTTGGGAAATTAGGACCGAGACTGTCCTACACAAAGGATCCCAAAATACTCATTCCATTCTTACAGAGAATCCAAGGGGATATATGTGGACCAATTCAACCATCATGCGGACCTTTTAAATACTTTATGGTATTGATTGATGCGTCGACACACTAGTCACATGTCACGCTGTTGTCCACTCGAAATGTTGCTTATACTAAACTCATCGCCCAGATTATCTGTCTACGGGCTCACTACCCTGATCATCCTATTAATTCAATTCGACTTGATAATGTTGGGGAATTTACATCGAAAATGTTCGATGACTATTGCATGTCATTGGGGATTGATGTAGAGCATCCAGTTCCCCATGTTCATACCCAAAATGGTCTCACAGAAGCTGCTATCAAACGACTACAGATGATAGCGCGGAAATTGGTTATGTGCAGCAATCTCCCTGTTTCTGCTTGGGGATATGCAATATTGCATGCAGCGATGCTAATTCGTCTACAACCCACTGCAACCCAATCTTACTCTGCGTTACAGCTAGTGACTGGGTACGAGTCTGATATCTCGCACTTACTCATTTTTGGGTGTGCCATTTATGTGCCTATTACGCCGCCATAGAGTAATATGATGGGTCCACAATGACGAATGGGCATTTACGTTGGATATGAATCTCCAACCATCGTCCGCTATCTTGAACCCTTGACAGGTGATCTCTTTACCGCTAAATTTGCGGATTGTCACTTTGATAAGATAGTCTTCCCATCATTAGGGGGAGATAAGAACACATATGTTCAACAGGAACGACAGGAATTGTCGTGGTTTGTCCCCACTATGTCTTATCTCGATCCCCTTACCGCATAGTCCAAACTTGAAGTGCAAAGAATAATCGAGCTCCAGAACGTAGCAGACACTCTGCCTGATGCGTTTTCTGATGTTGCCAAAGTGACGAGATCACACATACCTGCTGCAAACGTGCCTGTAAGGATTGATATCCTGAATAGTGGACATAACGTCACTCCTATGACACCAAGAGATGGAACCATTTCCCAGAATGGCAATGATGTGGCGTCTATAGCCGCAATTCTTGCACAAAAGCGCGGTAGACCAATTGGTTCGAAGGATATTCGCCCTAGAAAGAGAGCGAATGAGGCACAAACAAATCCTTTGTTCATCGATACTCAGAATCCGTCCCATGAAAATGTTCCGGATTATGGTTATGTCCAAGAGACATCATTGGGGGACTCCTCAATGTCAAAACCAATTCCTGAGAACGTGGAGATCTCGGTAAATTACACTAGTGTACATGGGACTTGGGAAAGAAACTCCATCATCATTGATGATGTATTCGCGTATTTAGTGGCGCGTGAGATTATTGAGATCGATGACATCAAACCACACTCTGTTGATAAATGCCAACGTAGAGCTGACTGGCCAAAATGGAAAGATGGGATCTAAGCAAAACTTGATTCTCTAGCGAAAAGAAAGGTATTTGGCAATGTTGTACCAATACCGCCCAACACCAAACCAGTTGGTCACAAATGGGTATTCGTTAGAAAGGGTAATGAGAAAAACGAGATTGTAAGGTACAAAGCTCGCCTTGTGGTGCAAGGCTTCTCACAACGCCCTGGAATCAACTACGAGGAGACCTATTCTCCCATAATGGACGTCATAACGTTTCGCTACCTTGTCAGTTTGGTAGTTTAAAAAAAACTAAACATGCAGCTTATGGATGTGGTTATAGCGTATCTATATGGGGATCTAGATACATAAATATACATGAAAGTTCCAGATGGAATTCAGCTACCCAAATCAAGTGGCTCTAAACCATGGAGCACGTTTGCGATTAGATTGAAACGCTCACTATATGGATTGAAACAATATGGACGGATGTGGTATAACCATCTAAGTGACTACTTGATTGTAAAGGGATATGTCAACAATGAACTATGCCCATGTGTGTTCATAAAAAGGACAAGTTCCGGATCTGCAATAGTAGCGGTTTATGTCAATGACATGAACATAATTGGCACCCTTAAAGAGTTAAGGGAAACCACTGAACACTTGAAATCCGAGTTTGAGATGAAAGATCTTGGGAAAACACGGTTTTGTCTCGGTTTAGAACTTGAGCACCGTAGTGATGGTATCCTGATTCATCAATCAGCTTATACCCAAAAGATGCTTAGGCGTTTCAACACTGACAAGATTAAGCCTTCAAGCACCCAAATGGTTGTCCGTATTCTTGATCCAAAGAATGATCCATTCCGTCCAAAAGATGACAACAAAGAAGTTCCCTACCTAAGTGCAATAGGCGTATTATTGTACTTAGCACAATGCACAAGACCAGATATCTCATTCGCTCTGAACTTGCTAGCTAGATCTAACTTTGCGCCAACATGACGCCATTGGACTGGTGTTAAAGATATCTTTTGATACCTAAGTGGTACGATTGATATGGGTTTGTTCTATCCCTATAGAGAGAAGATGGATTTTGACCCATCTAGTGTTAGGGACACCACATATGGTGGACTGCGTTCCCTCTCCCCATCCCAAAACGATATAAGTGTTTTGGAAGGTTTTGCTGATGCTGGGTACCTCTCTGACCCACACAAAGGTCGCTCCCAAACTGGTTATGTTTTCACCATGGGAAAGACCGCAATATCTTGGAGATCTATAAAGCAAACCTTAGTCACTACATCTTCGAATCATGCAGAGATTATTGCTCTTCAAGAAGCAGTTCGTGAATGTATATGGCTTAGGTCCATAGTTACGCATGTTCGAAGCAATTGTGGTCTGAAGTCTACCACAGATGAGCCAACAAGCATTTATGAGGATAATGCTGCTTGCATTGAAAAAATGAAGCAAGGTTACATCAAAGGCGACAACACCAAGCACATATCGCCTAAATTCTTCTACAATCAGCAACAACAGAAGCTCCTGAAGATCAAAGTGAACCAGGTTCGATCTGAGGACAATGTAGCAGACTTGTTCACTAAGTCATTACCCAAATCCACGTTCGAGAAACATGTGGCAAGAATTGGCTTGCGAAAATTATCTGAACTCCTATGATCGTAGTCATCAGAGGGAGGAGCAGACATCAGGGGGAGATGTCTACATGTTCGTCTCGAATCGTGAAGGGTGTGTTGTGCTCTTTTTCCCCTTTGACCAAGGTTATTTTGTCCCACTGGGTTTTGTTTACTCGGCAAGGTTTTTAAGGAGGCAACGAGAGAAGCACCGTGTTTGGACAACACAAGGGGGAGTGTTCAAGTAAACCCTAATTTGTGTTTGGCCCAAACTCTAGGTTACTTGACCTAGTGGTAATAGGGTTAAATTAGAAGGATTTAGATTCCTTTTCAATGTACGATTACTTTCCTTGTATGATTGAGATTCTATGCATTGTAATTCTCTATATAAAGAGGCCCCTATTATCAATAAGAATACACAGCGAATTTATCTCAATTTCTGATTCCCTAAAACAGGAATGTGTTTTTTTCTAATTTTCTCTCGTAAAAACAACTTTTCACTCAAATTTTTGTTCTATATATACCACCCTCTGGGCCACTATATTAAAGATGTATGAAAGATATATCACAAGAACACATTTTCACTCAATTTTTTTACCAAATTACCCTCGCTACTCGAGCTCACTACGTCATACTATATCAAAGCTATATCACACATGTATCACCGAATTATATTGTCACTCGATCAATTTTACCTTATATCATGTTCAAGGTTCGAGCCTGCCACGTCATGCTATATCAAAGCTGTATCATACTTATATCAAAGATGTATCAGAAAAATACATTTCCAAGCAATTTTGCACCAAATCACCCTCGGGACTCGGGCCATCACGTCTTATTGTATCAAAAATGTATCACACCTATATCAACGCTATATGAGAAAACTACATTTTCACTCAATTTTGCACCAAATCACCCTCCAGACAAGGGCGTCATGTCATACCATACAATGTATCACCTGCACACACTTTCACTCAAATTTGTCCCAAATCACCCCGACGGCCCAAGCTTGCCACATCACTATATCAAAGCTGCATGACACATGTATCGAAGATATATGTTTAATATATTATAAAAATACACTTTCACTCAATTTTCACCCAAATCACTCTTCAGACTTGAACCAGTCATGTCATGCTGTATTCAAGGTATATCACACCTAAATCGCATGTGTATATCAAGTTGTTCAAACTTATATCACAAAAAAATATTTTCACCCAAATTTTGTCTCATATCTCTCGGCAATAAGTCCCTCTCACTTTAGGGTAGGGCGACGTGAGCTTGATCCCGATATGCACACTCAGTGTGCCTTGTCTGGCCTAGCAAGGCGGCAAGCTATTTGCTTGATCAAATGGACGCAACCTCCTAGTGGCAAGATGAAATTAAGTGTCGCCAGAATTATTTCCGTGCGGCAACATAGTGGGAAAACTATGCTATTTGTAATGATACTTCTTCGTGATAGAGTTATCTTCCCGGTATGTTACCGCTATGTCAAAGAAAATGGAGTAGTCATTGGTGCACTCTTTGTTAATTGGTGCTTGCTAGAATACATAGATTTTGTAGAGAGTCTTGGTATTATTTTAGGATATTCTCTTTATGCTTATTGTAATTTTGGATTCAGCCTCTTGTATTCTGCAATTTCATTAATCAAGACTTAAGGGCAGCCGCACTAGCCCATTTCAAAAAAAAAAAAAAAAAAAAAATTTTCACCCAAATTTTGTCTCATATCTCCCTTAGGCTTGGGCCCGCCATATTATGTTGTATTAAAATTGTATCACACTTGTATCCAAACTGTATCAAAGCTGTATCACAAAAACACGTACATTTTCAGTTAATACATTTTGCACCAGATTACCCTCTGGACTAGGGCCTGCCATGTCATGCTGTATCACACCTATATCAAAGTTGTATCATAGGTGTATTACCAAAACACATTTTTACTCAATTTTGTCTAAAATCACTCTTGGGACCTAGGACTCAACTTTACCCCCAATTAGTGCTTAGGCCTGCCACGTCACACTTGTTTTAAAGTTGTATTACACGTATATCATCAAAAACATTTTCACTCAATTTTGACCCAAATCACCCTTGGGACACGATCTTGCCACGTCACAGTGTATCACATATGTATCAAAGTAGTATCACATCTGTATCAAAGTTGTATCACACATGTTGACATGCACGTATCACCAAAACTCATTTTCACTCAATTTTACACAAAACCACATTCTGGGTCTGAGTCCGCCACATCACACTGTATCACGCATTTATTAAAGTTGTATAACATGGTGTGCATCAAAACTATATCACATGTGAATTAGTAATATATATTCACTCAATTTTTACACAATCACTCTCGGGGCTATGGCTCGAAACGTCAAACTAGATTATTTGTGTATCAAAATTATACCACATCTGCATTAAAGATGTATCACAGTATTTTACCGAAATAATTTTTTACTTAATTTTGACCTAAAACATCACCAATAACAGCTCCAAAGTAGTTAAAAAAATTTAAAAGAAAATGCTGTAACAAGGTAATTTGAAACTCAATAAGAAACATGTTAGTGAATACTGGATGGAATTGCAACCCAACACTTTTGCTAGGTCCACCAATAGTGTGAGAGCAAAAATTTATGCTTATTCTTAAAGTCATCACCGATCAATCAACCAAATTCTAAACCATCACAATAAAATTCAATACTGCATATATAATTCAATCTATTAATGAATAGGAGAAGATCCTAATCATTTCATGCATATGAAAGAATTTTGCAATTTATTATCTTTATGGTTCTACCCGTTCTGTTTCTTGGATCAGAACTAATGAAAAAGTGCAAGATTTCCAAAATTAGAACTAACGAAAATGCTTACAACTACGAACAGCAACAGCAAACTAGTGCACCCTATCTTATCAATTCCGATGCAGATACAACAATCTTCCTTGTCTTCTGCACTTTGCTATGTACTCGACTCCCACAATCTTCATAAAACCCAAAAAAATGAGCTTCTGTTAATCAAGCTACTGCTCCTAAAATCAGCTAAACACATCAAGGCAGCAACATCAATTCACTTATAAACCTCTTTTTCTCTAATAGATCTTAATCAAATCACCCTTTGTTTTGTCAAATAGAATTGCAGTTTTCCAAAAGTAGTCAATTTACACAAATTCGAGGACCAACAACTATGATGATATCAATTGTATTATCGAACTGCTCACTATGTTACAGAAAATATATATATATATATATATATATATATATATATATATATATAATAAAAAAATAAAAAACTGAGAAATATTATTTAATTCTAGAAGAAAAATAATTAATAGTTATTTTTTTTCTCACAAAAGAACGCTCTATGCCCCTTTTTCTCAAGTATTAGGTTTTGGCTTGAGATTATGTAGTTGATTTGACTCTAAGAGACGACCTTAGCTGTGATGAAGCACGGAAAAAAAAAACACTTCGACTTCCTGTATATAACCTTTTATGGAATCTTTGCTTTTTACTATTTTTTATTTTACTTTGCCTTTTTTTTTTTTGGCAGTGATATTTGATATCTCAATTTCAGTTAAGTTTATATAAACCAGCATAGGGGGTCAAGTTAGTA
>BDJD01000547.1:212124-233956 GCA_002564525.1 Rosa multiflora
GACCAATCTTTGGTTCATACTTCGTTTCGTTTTGAAGAATGGATGTCCGTGTGAAGTTTTTAATATACGGAGCATCATATCACGACCTGGGTGACCCAAACGGTCGTGCCATAGTCTATATGTGTCGGAATCCCATAAATTTTCATTCATGACATGGTTGGATTCAATTACTCTGATAGTGGTTGCATATAATCCACTAGAGCGACACATAAGTTTCTCTAATACTCGTGTATCTCCATAGTTATTAGAGGTAATGCAAAGGAACTCTTGTCCATTCTCACAATGTGTTTCCACATGAAGGTCATTGGCTCTTATATCTTTAAAACTCAATAGGGTTCTTCCAGCCCTAGGAGCGTATAGAGCTTCGATGATATTAATATTCGTGCCATTTGGCAACAAAAATTGAGCTGGTCCTCGACCATGAATCAATTGTGATGATTCATTCTCACAATGTGTTTCCCCATGAAGGTCATTGGCTCTTATATCTTTAAAACTCAATAGGGTTCTTCCAGCCCTAGGAGCGTATAGAGCTTCGGTGATATTTATGGTTGCCTCCTTTCATTGGAGGTGCAGTTTGTCCACGTTGTGGATATTCCCTAGGAGGGTTACTGCTACTACCACGTCTTATGATACGACCTCCACGGCCCATATTGTTATCGTATCTACCTCTCCCACGTGTGGAGTTGCCACCACGTGTGAAGTTACCACGTGTGGAGTTACCACCACGTGTGAAGTTGCCACCACGAGTGTCCGCTTTAAAGTTGCGGTTTCTCTCTTCATTGGGGTGGTTATATGGGCCCGTATGCCTTTCTTGTCCCCTGTTATTAGGGTATTGCTGCTTGCGCCCTCTTTTGGGTGCATTATAATTTGCCTCACGGACGCTCTTGGTTCCAATGGGCCTTGAATGATAATTCTTTACAAGGATGTTGTCGTGCTTTTCAGCTACCGATTTCAGCTACCGACAAAAGATTAATAAGCTCATTAAACCTTGTAATTCGTCCAGCATTGACTTCTGTGCGATATTGCTTTGATATCACAATTGCTGAGACGGGAATGGTGGAGAGAGTCTTCTCAATTAGCTCCTCTTCTGTGAGAGGCTTTGCACAGAACCTCAACAGGGCTTTGAGGCGAAGAGCTTTCGAGTTATATTCAGCAACAGACTTAAAGTCGGAGAAGCGTATATTATTCCACTGAACCTTCAAGTCAAGGAGGAGGGTATCTTAGATATTACCAAAATGCTCTTCTAGCGCTACCCATAGGTCTCTAGCATCTTTGATTGACATGTACTCTAATCTGAGTGCTTTATCCATATGGCGCCGCATCAAGATAATAGCTTGTGCATGCTTTGTAGGTGTTCGTTGGAACACAAGGCCTGGATTAGGAGCTTGAATTATGGGCAATATTCCTCTTGAAGTGAGGTGGTTCTCAACGTCGGTTACCCAACTATGGTATTCCGAACCCGTTGAGTCAAGCATTTGAAAGTCGAGTCTAGGTTCATTCGACATCCTGAAGATAATAAGAGAAGATATATTAGTTTCGGAGTTTAAACTTCCACGAAAGCTAAAATCAATAATATTTAGACCAAAACAATGATGTTTTGCGGACGCTCTTAGTCCGAATATTATGAACACTCTTAGTTCATGATTACGAAAGCTCTTAGTTCGTTTAGCGTGAATTTCTGTAATTCCGCTTTTAATTGTAAGTTCCCGAGAAAAAGAAAGAGAAGAAAAATGGAGTAAAAACTCAAAAAACGGGAACTTTTAGTAAATAATACCTTGGAATAATATTGCCGGAAAAAGTTGTTGAAAAATTGCAGGAAAAGTCGTCGGAAAAGTTGTCCGAAAGTCGCCGGAAAAGTTGTCGGAAAGTTGCCGGAAAAGTGGCAAGAAAGTTGTCCGAAAGTCGCTGGAAAAGTTGTCGGAAAAGTCACCGGAAAGTTGCCGGAAAAGTCGCCGGAAAGTTGCTCGACAGATGTGTTGACATCTACTCGGCAGCTGCTGCGCAGCTGCTAGGCAGGGGCTAGGCAGGGGCTCGGCAGCAGCTCGACAGCAGCTCGGCAGATCTCGACAGGTCTTCGGAAGCAGCTCGGCAGGTGCTGCGCAGCTGCTCGGCATGCTACGTCCCGAATCTAGAATTAATGATTTACTCACTTTATGGACGGTAATTGTCGGATACTTTCAATTTTTACTTTTTATTGATATTTTAGTGGCCCTAAAAGTTGACTTTTTATTCGGGTCAAAATTTGAGGAAATGTACTTCATGAAAGTTGTAGGGGACGTTAAACCGAGAGCGTGCATATATGGTGCGTAAAAATTGGACTTAGTATGTGAGAGTTATGGCCAAAAATGTAGAATTTACTGTTCATGGTAAGTTATATATATATATATATTGAAATTACTGTTGGTAGATTTCTATTTTCAGAAATCTACCTAGCCGGGTAACTCTCTCTTCTCTCTCTCCCCGACCCTTCCTCCCTTTCGGTCGCACCCTTCCGGCCACCCCCAAGCTCGGTTTCTTCCCCTTGTCACGTCTATGGAGGTATTTTACGGCGATTTGGCCGGAGAAGCTCGATTGGGAGCGGGGAAAAATCACTGTAGCAGTTTGCCCATATTGCCGATTTCCGGCGATTCCGGCCACCTCCGGTCACCATTTTGGCGTCGAAGCCTCGGTTTTCCACAGAGATCATTTCGCCCCTAGCCTCGAATCAAGATTTGAAGTGTAGAGGCAGAATTGAAAACCTAGGGTTCTTGATTTTCTGGGTTATTTTCGCCGGTTGAATTCGACCGTTTCCAGGTATAATTTGGGAATGTTGTAGTTGAGAAGTTTAATCAGTGTGTTGAATTGTTGCTGTATTTGAAATTTGGTAGCCGGTAGTGGAGGTTGGTACCGGCGCGTGGATGCCACACGCCGCCACTGTTGGTGGCGCGTGAGACTGTGTTTGGCCGGAATTAGACTTCTGTTGTTGAGATAATTGGTCAATTATATACCTAGTTTCATAATTGCAGCTTTGGGATAAAATTGGAGAAGAGTGAGTATGGATTTTGATGTTGATCAATGATGAAATTATTAATTGAATTACGAGAAATCCATCTATCGGATTTCCTTGATTCGGCCCTAAAGCCCATACCTTAAGGGAATAATATTAGTGAAGAAGATTGGGGGATTTTGGGCAAATAAAGATGATGTTAGGGTTTGGTTTTTATTATCGTAATTTAGTTTTCCATCCAGTAATTAAGGTTTACGAACGTTATATTGTACAGGACGTGAGGAGGATTCCCTCGAGGAGGGTTCGGATCGACGGCAGGCTTAGCCGTACACTGTGAGTGGACGTTTGTTTTAAACAAGTGATGCATGCGTTTATTTATTAAAGAATGTTTTATTTTATTAACATATTATTTTCCGAGCATATAAAGTTGATTGCAAATTATCTCATGGATTTGCTTTTAAATAATGATTCTCATGAATAATTATGATTTATACCAGTTGTGGGTTTCGGTTATTAAGTTGTTATGCTCGGATTCGAATTTATACTTGATGTTGATTTTCGACGTATGGTTTTCAATGTGATTTCCGGATTTATACTATTTATATTATATTTATATTCGTCGATTTGAGACTTTATTTGCAAATTGAATTTTGTTGGAGTAAATCTCCATGTTTATTTATCGATTTTCGATTTTGGCATTGGGAATGCCTCATTGACAATCTACCTACTCTTTTAGCGTGTGGGACACGCTGTTAATTTATTCGACTTTATGAGAATTTCCGGGTACGGTTGGGAATCGTACCCGTGTTTTCTTTATTCGTGGGACATGGGGAAGCCTTAAGGATTTATTGGAATTTATTAGTTTTTACCCACCATACCTGGGTTGTTATATTATATTGCTAGCTAGCCTATTAGTACTCCTCCCTGCTTACTATGTGTTTGTGGGCGAGTAAGAGCAGAGCATGGGATGCTCCAGAGTGTGGGACACTCCGACCCGAGCCTAAGAGGCTCCCTTCTTTCGTATGGTGAAATTTCTTCCCCATATTTTATTATGACTTGACTAGCGGGGCTAGTCCGATTTATTTTTACCAGCGGGGCTGGTATGTTTTGCACGAGTTTTAAATTTAAAGAAATACGTTTTATAAGCGTTGCATGCATCGAGATTTGATAATGTAAATTTGTGGGAAAGTATAAACTTTTCTCCCTTTATACTTATTTATTTTGTCCACTCACGCTAACGTTTTTATGTACTTTCCCCCTGGGCCCTTTGGTTTCAATTGCCCAGATCGCAGTGTTGCTGACCGGCTTAGGAGTGGAGGCTAGTGCCACCTTTGTCATCTATCCTCAGTAGGTTATTTATTAACCTACTTTATGTATTATATTTCGAGTATGTCCTTTAGATTGCTCTGATTACTTTAAAAGGGTGGATTTATACATTTGTATAATTATGTGTGTAAGAGAGTTGTATAATTTGGGAGGAAGTTGAATGATTTGATTTGCTGGGTTATAATTTGTATAAGTTGTTATGTTTGTGGAGTTCGATGTTTATACTTGGAAACTTATGGAATGTTGCTAGGAAGCAGGGTGGCTTCAAGCATAGAATTTATATTACTTAGAAGTGTATCCAGCAGGTTTAGGGTTGTCCATTTTAGGGGAGGTTCTGTCGAATTTTCCCGAAAAGTGGGCCCCGCAGGTCCATCTTGGGGTTAGGAGGGTAATTCCGGGGTGGGTCCTGACACGGCAGGTCTTTGGCAGGTGCTGTCGACAGCTTCTGCGCAGCTGCTCGGCAGGACTCGACAACGGTCCGGCAGCGGTTCAGAACTTCCGGCAGCCGGTTCGGGCGGTTTCCGGCCGATTCTGGCGGTTCTGAAACCGGTTCTGGGCTTCTTGAATCAAGGGCTTTGATATGAGCTAGGGTTTGGAGGTTTTTTGTAAGTTTGAAAAAATGACTTCGATCGGATTATGAACTATCTCAACTCTTTTCAATTTCGATTCTAATTCTAGAGCAATTTCGTGCTGATAACGTGTTTGAGGACAAGTATATATTGATACACAGAGAGAGAGAGTAAAATTTCAGAGAGAATGGAGATTCAAGTGTGTTTTATTCATCTCATACAAAGAGGTATTTATAGGAATACATTACAAGTGTGAAAGTTCAAAGAGTAACTCAATTTGATAACAACTACATTTACAGCTGCAGCTCCACATGGTGGCTGTGATGATGATAATTGCCATGCTTGTTGCCCTTTGGCATAAAGCTTGTCACACAAGTCACAATACCTACATTATACACTCAAGTACCTATTGTATACATGATATATGTTTAAGTATAATGTATTTGAGAGAGATTGATGAGAGAGATGTGTTTCATTATAGAGAATAGGAGCCCTATATATAGGGATTACAAAGTGCATAATCTAATGTTACAAGGAATACCAATCCGTGTAGGATTGGGAAATCTAGAACCTTCTCTCCTATTCCTATTCCTAGTTTGATAAGGCACACTAAACTTGATTTTCCTTGATAGTTATGTTTGTGGAGTTCGATGTTTATACTTGGAAACTTATGGAATGTTGCTAGGAAGCAGGGTGGCTTCAAGCATAGAATTTATATTACTTAGAAGTGTATCCAGCAGGTTTAGGGTTGTCCATTTTAGGGGAGGTTCTGTCGAATTTTCCCGAAAAGTGGGCCCCGCAGGTCCATCTTGGGGTTAGGAGGGTAATTCCGGGGTGGGTCCTGACACGGCAGGTCTTTGGCAGGTGCTGTCGACAGCTTCTGCGCAGCTGCTCGGCAGGACTCGACAACGGTCCGGCAGCGGTTCAGAACTTCCGGCAGCCGGTTCGGGCGGTTTCCGGCCGATTCTGGCGGTTCTGAAACCGGTTCTGGGCTTCTTGAATCAAGGGCTTTGATATGAGCTAGGGTTTGGAGGTTTTTTGTAAGTTTGAAAAAATGACTTCGATCGGATTATGAACTATCTCAACTCTTTTCAATTTCGATTCTAATTCTAGAGCAATTTCGTGCTGATAACGTGTTTGAGGACAAGTATATATTGATACACAGAGAGAGAGAGTAAAATTTCAGAGAGAATGGAGATTCAAGTGTGTTTTATTCATCTCATACAAAGAGGTATTTATAGGAATACATTACAAGTGTGAAAGTTCAAAGAGTAACTCAATTTGATAACAACTACATTTACAGCTGCAGCTCCACATGGTGGCTGTGATGATGATAATTGCCATGCTTGTTGCCCTTTGGCATAAAGCTTGTCACACAAGTCACAATACCTACATTATACATTCAAGTACCTATTGTATACATGATATAGACATTTATACTATGACTCATATGTACAACATGAATCATATATACTACAACACCGATATCTATAACATTTTCGTGGCTCACAAAAAAATAAATACAATCAAGAACATACACGAAATCCTTTAAAATCAAGAATGATCAGCTTGACTAGTGAATACAAACATCTGTGAGAAAAGATAGACACAAGCAACTGCTGCAACTGAACTCACAGACCATATGCGATATTGTTTCTTCTAATAAGGAATTCATGAAATGAAAGGTGGTCTCCAAGTCTTCTCCCAGAGAGTACCGTCATAATTGACGGTGCTAGGCAATGGACCTTCTTCTTCCTTGACCGTCACGATCCACAAGCCGATACGAACTTCACCAACATGTTCTGGGATTGCTTGTTGTACTCCGACGCCGCCAACTCTGCAATGGCTTTCATTCTGGGGTCAATAATGTTCCTAATGCGCCGCCAAACACCCACAAGCCGGTGAGCACGCATTTTGTGATTTGTATTCACCCTTCATCCAGAATCAGTGTAACAACCTATGCGCTTCTGCCAAGACTAGGTTTGGCCTTGACTAGACAGTGTCAACTCGTCAAGCCCAAAACTGACATTTTGGGATCGGGCGGGCCCAGCCTGGCGCATTTTACATCGCCTGGACATGATCGAATACCACCACCACCAAGATGATGTTCCCCCAAATCCCATTAGACATGTAAGCCATTGCAGAGTTGGCGGTGTCGGAGTATAACAAGCAATCCCAAAACAAGTATTTGGGGGATGCAGAGGGAAAGAGTAGGTCCATTGCCAAGCATCGTGAATTATGAGGGTACACTCTCCTTTCTACTCATAATCGGAACTCATTATGTTCAATTAATTTCTTCAAATTATTGGATCTATCTTTCTTTGTTTTCATTCACCATTCAAACTGATTATAACTCATAGGCTAGAAAGTGCATCATGCCGCTTTCATCAGCAACTGCACTATAATTCCATTCATCTCTAGACACAGAGAAACATGGGCATCATTTTCTGCATCAAAATGTTTTTTCCCTCTGGTTTTTGCATTGCTCTGATATGCTCATATCGCTTTCCGCAAACTATTCATTCACATTGATCATTGAAAACATAGAACAATGTCTTACTGCACAGCATTATATACTCATCACATGTATCTCATTGTCTCATATCAATTTGAATTACAACCAATGCATCACACATTCACGCATAATTAAATACCTTTACATGCCAAGCAAATATAACACCACACAATATCTGGCACCCTGCATACATATAGCACAAATTTCAAGGCTAGGAATAGAAGTGCAATATGCTCGTGAACTCACCAACGATCAAAGCTTATTCCATGGTGATTTTTCCTGCCTGTTATTGATCCATCACTTTCTCCAAACCCCTGGCTTGACAACATCGATTGGAAAGTTTTTCAAGTTGGAACAGTTGCTAATCTCCATGTAGCGTAATGCTGGCATATTCAAGTCATTCCAGTCTGCCTTTAACATATGTAACAACTTCAAATACAAACCTTCAATTTTCCAACCACAGTTGTCCCTTAGGCTTTCAACGTCGCAATCCTCAATAGAAAGATAATGCAAATTAGGAAGCCTCAAGGGACTAAACCAGTTTGGCATTGTTCGAGAGCGGTAATTCCTGAGATACAGCTCCTCTATCTCTTGAGGCAAGTCCAGCTTATTTATCATATCAAGATCTTCTTGTTTGCGTGTTTCCGCAGCATCAACAGCTAGAACCTTGAGGTTCTTGAGATGTGAAAGGCTCTTCTTTTCTTCTTCGGAGATATCAGCCACATCACATATTGTAATTCGAAGAACTCTTAGCTGCTCCAGTTTTCCAAGCTCAAGAAGGGTGCAACCCTGTGTTTGAGCCCGACTTACCACCCTGAATCCAGAGAGTTCTTGAAGATAAGAGAGGCTCCCTAGGTCCCGAGGCAGGTGCTTAAGGGGACATGTTTCAATGTCCAAGACAACAAGCCTCTTCAAACTTGTGATTTTGGCGTGTATTTTGCCTAATTTTGTGCATCCGTTCAATACCAAAACCTGAAGGTTAAGGAGTTTCTCAATTGAAGGTGGCACTTCTGATAGGTTCTGAACTCCACTGAGGTTTAGACATGCTAGGCGTTTCAGAGAAGTGATCATGTCGAAGAGTTTCTCTACATAAATCCCTGTTCAACAGAAAACATTTCAGACACACACACACACACAAACACACATTCTTTCAAGACAAAATTAAACAACTTGTCAACTACGTACAATATTATATGTGCAGTCTAGGTTATAGGCTTGTAGCTAGAGATGATAAAATGATTAAATTAGAGTGCTATAGGATTATATGGTACCTGAAGAGGATGTGTTGCTATCTTCAACATTAATCACAATCAACTTCGAGAAAGACAAGTCTAATACCCTGAGTGACTCCAACAACTCAAAGTTCTTGCTAAAGTCAACCAATGAAGGGCATGACACCAGTAAAAGTGACCTCATCTTTGATTTTTTTTTTTTCCATGGCTTCTTAACCTCAGCTGCCATCTCTTCAGTGAGACATAACCACCGAGAGTCTTCAATCTCTATCTGCGTACATTCTTCGCTGAAGCTGCAAAATTTTTCTTTTTCCGCAATTCTGATTATTAACTCCCGTACCATATCGTGTATTTTGAACTTAGAAATCCTTCCATCATAGCCTCGGCACTCCACGACTTCCAATAGGCATCTGTTGGTTAGTTTTGCCAGATTTTCATAGCCCACTTGTAGTGCTGTTTTAGAGTCTCCTTTCTTGCCCTGGATGAGGCCCTCCCCAAACCACCAGTGAATTAGTTGATCAGCATGTATCTCAAAGTCTTCAGGATAAACGGAGAGACACAATAGGCATTGCTTCATATCGGTTGGAAGTTCATCATAGCTCACTTGTAGACAAAGCATAAGTGATTCTGTTTTTCCATCGGTAGTCAATGAATGGAATTTTTTTTTTGTCTTGGTCCACTGAAAAACACTACTCTCCTTGGCCAAATAGCCTCCTACTGTCTTGATTGCCAGTGGAAGCCCACCACATCTCCTCACAATTGCCCGTCCTTCCACCTCAAACAGCTCATCCGGGCATTTTCCCTCGGTTGATCGAAATGCAAATCTGCTGAACAAAGACCAGCTGTCCTTTTCATTCAGAGGAGAGGGCTGTAGAATTGGCGAGTCTTGGTCCACCATACCAGTTGCTACCTCTCTATCCCTAGTAGTAATTATGATGCAGCTGCTTTTGTTAACAGTTTTTGGTAGTGAGTCGCGGAGTTGATTCCAAAAAATATCTAAATTGGGATTAGGCCACACATCATCCATGACGATGAGATAGGCTTGATCTTTAAGTCCTTGTTTAAGGCTGGTGAACATGTCATCAGATTTGGGAACATCCGGTGCTTGCAGATTTACCTTTTCCAGCATGCACTTCAGAATCCGCTGCGCACTAAAGTTCCTTGAAACAGACACCCAGATCATCTTCTTAAAGTGAGATATAACTTGTGTATCAGTAAAGAACTTCTTGGCAATGGTGGTTTTGCCCAACCCCCCCATCCCCACAATGCCCACAAAGTCGAGTTTCCCCTTGGTACTAACACGCATCCACTGTTTCAATATTTCAATTTCCTCATCCAATCCATATGTCACATCCGGGTCGCAATTCCGAGACATGAATTCCCTATTACTTTCACTCTGGTTTGCATCGCTTTCACCATGATCGGTTCTATCAGGCGCTGTAGCGTTTGCAAGTTTCAAATGTATCCCCAAGATACTACGTGCCTCGTCCATTTTCGAATTGATATCTACCAAATGCTTGCCCACTCGACTTTTAAATCCCGGATCATGAAACCAGAAACGTAGGGAGGACTTATTTTCCTTGTATATGTCTCGAACCAGGCAATCTGTCAATACATCATCAGCTTCATCAATTACTTCTCTTAGTTGGCTCAAGGCACCCTTGACCGTGTCATACTTGCTCTGGAGATTCATCGAGTCGGCGAGTAGGTCCTTCGTAGTTTTTAACCCTCTCTCCAGGTGGTCAAACTCGTTCTTGAACTTTGCTATGACTTGAGCTCTGTTCGACCTGGCCGTACATACTTTGTCCAGTACAACTTGAACCATAGGACTTAACAGCGTCTCCATGACTCTTGTTTATTCTTTCTGTCACATTTTACACTCAATCAAATAATTTGATGAAGCAGACATATATAATTATTCGACTAATTAGAGAGGATTGTATGCACCGACAGTGCAAGTGCATTGTAGGTTATTTTAATCTCTAAAATAATAACAGTCACTCATCTAATCCACTCCTTTATATATTTTAATATCAAAAAAATCACATCTATTCATATTACAATTACTCATACACTACTGACGCTACATGGAATACACTCCATCGACCAATATATTAGAGTGTGTATCCGCGAAAACTACATCCAGGGTACCTCAAATCTTCAGTACACTTTATTTTATATGCTACCAATGGCAGAAGGCCGGAGTGGGCCCCTTTACAATCTTGGCCTCCCTCCCAAATTAAAGTCTTAACACTCATCGTTCCTTGTAAACAGATAATTATAATAACTACCTTCATTAGTTGACTTATTTATCTTATAGGTTTCTATAAAAGATTAATTAATAAGTGCATTTAAAGGAGCATATTACTGCACGCCTGATCTATGGCATCGAAAATGAAGAAGAAATAGCTTTCTATTTTTGTTATTCAAGATTTGTTTGTATTTGAATTTTATAGTAAATATCAATTATTGAAAAAAAAAATTCTATCAATATTTTTGGACCCCCAAAAGTTTCATTTTTTGTTTTTGAGGATATATGTAAAGCTGCCCTTCTTTTTTTTTTTTAACAACATACGCTTGGCGGCCTAGGCATTGGTGTAGTGTGAACTGAACCCCTCAATCAAAACTCCATACCCTTCTAGTTTCTCACGTAATTTCAAATTTTTTTTTGGGTTATTATCACAAATAGTATCTGAACTTATTCTCTATTTTATCGACGGTACCTGAACTTCAATTTTGATCACAACCAGTACCTGAACTTTTCGATTTCATTTTAAATGGTATCTAAAGCCACCTTTGATCACTATTCCAACCAAAAAAACCAAATCTAAAAAAATAAAAAATAAAAAACAAGTTCAAGGCAAATCTATTGCAAAAAAATCGTCACTATATATGATCGCAACCCTCGAAATCATCAAAAATCATCACTATGATCGCCTCCCATGCCGTTTTTAGTCCGAATAGTGATCGGAGGTGGCTCTAGGTACCATTTAAAATGAAATCGAAAAGTTCAGGTACTGGTTGTGATCAAAATTGAAGTTCATGTACCATCGATAATATTGAGGTATAGTTCAGGTACCATTTGTGATAATAACCTTTTTTTTTTTTTTATATAGTGTGCGGAATGTCTACAAAAGATGTCAGTTTACAAAACGCGTTTTCTAGTGAGAGAAACTCTCTCTTCTCTCTAGCAAACCTAGCTTTCTAGCTTCCCCCACCCATCCCTTTCTTGCCAGATCTAGATCACTCCGATCTGGATCTTTGGCTTGAAAGTCGGGGGAGATAATTTCCCTCTTCGTAAGGCTTTCCCCTACTCTTCTAGTGGTAGCTCTCCCCTGCCCGATGGTGGCAAGTATGATTTCCCTTTTACCTTTGCTTTCCTTTCCTTCCCAGCTCCCCTCTTCCAACCCTTCCTAATCTTTCATTTTCAGCATACCCATCCCTCTGTTCTTCTATTTTCTTCACCCTCCCCACCATCCCTCTTCCTTCTCATGTCCTTTCCATCATCTCTATCTTCACTTCTTCTTTCCTACTCTTTGCCTCAAATCTCTGATTCTTCATGGTTAAGATGCACATCCTCCTCACCCATCGGATTCCACTTCACCGATCGCTCCTTGGTCCATCGGAGCTCCGTCGTTGGCATTGCTTGGATTGTCTGTGTAAACGGGGTTTTCCCGTTACCGAGCGTAAACCCGTTGAATACGGTTGTGCAACAAGGGTC
This sequence comes from Rosa multiflora, assembly GCA_002564525.1. NCBI lineage: Eukaryota > Viridiplantae > Streptophyta > Magnoliopsida > Rosales > Rosaceae > Rosa > Rosa multiflora. The sequence goes on from BDJD01000547.1 coordinate 224,474, forward strand.
TGCACAGTCTTCGGCTATCTGTCCCTTTGATCCCTCTGTGAAATCTTCTCTTCTTCTTTTTTTCTTCTGTTTTGGTTTTTGTGTTTGTTTCTGAGGATGTTTTGTATGGTTCAGAGATTTGGGTTATGGAGATCTTTCGATGGGTTCTATGCTGCTGTTCTTGCACGAGATTGTTTTGGTTGGACTCCAAGTTTTCGTCGGCCGATCTGGTGACGTTTCTGTGTCACTTTTGGGGTTGGATGGTGGTGGCGTCGTCACTACGTCATCTCTCTCTTGGTGGATCTGAATTGTGGTTGAAGCTTGTAGGGCTGTTTGGCCTAGTTTGTTTTTGTTTGTTGGTTTTTTTTCTTTGGGCCTTTTTTTGGGTCTTTTCCTTGTATTGTAGTTTTTATTTGAATAAAAATCTTTCCATCACCAACAAAAGATGTCAGTTTCACCATATTCACCTAACAGGGGGACATTTTTAGAAATGACTTGTACTCTCAAGTTTAGCTCTCCTCCACTATTTGTTGAACCAATAAACAAAAAAAACAAAAAGATGTATAGTTATGCAGGAATCAATTTGGCACTTTGGACCCATTTATTTCATCTATACCTTTTGCTTGATTAGTTATATTACTTGTGTGCCACTTTCTACCTTTAATTTGGCTCAAATTGTTAATCTGCACCGATTAGTATACATTCTCACTTTTTATAAATAAACGGATTTCCTCTCAAAAAGATAAAAAAATAAACTGATTTTTTGTCTAAAATAAATAAATTGATTTCTATCTAAAATTGGGGAGTCCACACTATCCATTTACAATCCACATCTATGTTTTTTTTTTTTTTTGGTAACTTAAATTTTGTCTTTACTAACTTAAGTTTTGTCTTTCTTTATGAGAATTTTGACACACAAAAAAAGGAGTGTGGATTACAAATTAGGGAGTGTGCATTTTACCCTCCTCTAAAATTTCGTCAATTACATGCGGAATGAGTGGCCATTTTGAAAGCATTAGTGTTAAAATCAATTTCAGAACACACTTCCCTTGGTTTTGGAAGTGATTTATACTTAAGCTAACTATCGTCATGATGTTGCTTCTCAAGGTCAGGAAGTTTTCTATTTGAACTATCGGTGTTGTTGCTCATCTCACTGATGCTCTACTCCGAGCAATATTGCTCGGAATCTAGAGCCTCCGAATTGAATTTGATTTTTCAATTGACGAAGAATTTCATATAGATTTCAAATGTTGAGAGGAAAGTTTAGGGATTAAATTGGTGGTTTTGATTTTGGTATATGGACTAGAAGTGTGAAGGTCACAGCTTCGCAATTTGGATAAGAAAGGGAACAGAAAGCGGCGAAGAAGATGAACTATTGGTGACGAAAATTTTTGTTGAGGATTTTGACTAACCAATGAATGTGGACCGGAGCGGGAGCTGACTGGGAATAATCAGGAAGCTTCCTACAAGCGTTGACTTCGAGTTTGATTGTTGGCTCGAAAAGGAGGGGGATAACTGCAGAAAACCCTCCAATACTCAAGTCAGTAACTGCTTGAGTTGTGTGTATTAAAAAAAATTAAATAAATAAATAAATAAATAAAATGAAAAACTGCTTGAGTTGTGTGGAATAAAAAGAGTCAAAATGAGATGTCTTACTTGGTCGTCCTACCCCTTATTTATAGGTGAGATGAAAACTGCTTGAGTTGTGTGGAATAAAAAGAGTCAAAATGAGATGTCTTACTTGGTCGTCCTACCCCTTATTTATAGGTGAGAGAAGGCTTGCGAAATAAGTCGCGATTATTACCGCCTCTATACCTGTACTTATATCTGGATTTTATGATCGCCATCCTGGCCGCGCTTAATAGTCGTATTCATTGCAGTATTAACAATAGTACTTATCACCATATTTATGATCAACATTACTCGCGTATTCATGGCAAAGTTTAATCATCATGATTATGAGTCAAAGTCGTTGACTACCCCCACAATGCCCCTTGTTTTTCTTTGCTGTGCACTCAGAAGCACAGGAAGAAAAACAATTCGTTGCCTATATATCACTACTGCCCTTAGCAAGGACTGAGGCTTACAAGAAGTTCAAATAATAACGAAAAACACTAGTATATTCAAAGCACAGAGTTCGAAACCAAACTGTATATGATGAATTCATGGGGTTGCTTTTCAAGGTGAAGAGTTAGTCTCTGCATGGAACACAGAGTTTCCCTATTTCCCTTCGAGTCTGACAAATAACATTTTATTCATTTTGGCCTCCGGCCACATGTATCAATTTGGACCACCGGCCTCATATATACATTTCAGCCATCGGTCTCATATATGCATTTTGGTCAACGGCCTCACACATTCCTCTTAGTTTCTCCAAGCCATCGACCTCATACATACATTCCGGCCATCAGCCTAGTGTATGATTTTCGGCCACCGGCCTTGTGTTTACATTTCAGCCACTGGCTTCATGTATTATTACGGCTACTGGCCTCATGTATTTATTCTGAAATGAGACTATTGTTCGCGAGCAAGGGTTACCATGAAATCACACAAGTTAAGCGAACAATATTTCAGTCATTTCGACCACTGTCCACAAACGAAAATTAGAAAAATTATTTCTAAAGAAAAGAACATTAGTCTACATTACCAAGCTTTTGCCCTTTCAATGCAGGTTTCATCCTTGATCTTATAACAGGATCACATAACAAATTCTAGTATAACAGAGTACCTACGAGGAGTTATTCTCCGGGCGCAATTGCCATGTTTTGAGGGTCACAGTTAACGTGCATTATCTCTATCTTGAATCTCTCGAAGAAATACCATCCTTTTTGCTTGGAGTTGAACAAAGTTGCCACATCCTTCTTTTGATTGTGAATGTGAAAATATTGAGAGATGAAGGTTCGGCTCAATGTATTGGACTTTTTCCTTGCCGAAAGATTTTTTTTTTCCTCGTCGAGGATAATTTTTTCTTCGTAGAGGGTTTTCCTTGTCTAGGATATTTTTCATTCGCCGAGGACATTTTTGCTTCATAGGATGCTTCTCTAAGTCGAGGATATTTTTCTTCGTCGAGAACATTTTTCTTTCGTAGAGGGTTTTCCTCGTCGAGGATGTTTTCCTTCATTAATAGTCCTTTTACTCCTTGCCGAGAGCCTCTTTCCTCACTGAGAGCTTTTTCATTCGAGGTTTATATTCCGTCACTTGTAGTCCTAAGCGACCGAAATGAGATTCCTTGAGGTGCAGCTCCCGCCACCACTTTTTAGAGAAAATGTTTCCCACAGACGGCGCTACTTGTTGGTGATGAAAAGTTGGATACCGTCTTAAAAAAGCTACGTTGTGCCATTACGTAGAGTATCAAATCGTATTTCAGTATTTTGTTTTTTCTTTAATTTAAATTGGATAGTCTCTCAAGAAAATTAAAATTGGATAGGTTTTCAACTTTTCATAGTCCATCACTATTAAACTTGTTTTGAATTTGTTCATGTTTTAGTTATCTACTCATCAGTATAAATTAATTAATTAATTAATTAAGCAAATAAGGCTTAAGGTTAAATTTTCAAAATCACAACAATTGCCCCTCTTTAATTAAAGTCTAAAAATAAATAATGTAGTAGATAAAGGACATGATGGTAATTAACTAACACAAAAGTTAAAAAGATAAAAACAACTAAAAAAAAAAGGATTAATCCAAAGGTGGGTGTAGTTATTCAGACTTCTCTCTTAATTGCAAGTTTGCGGTTCCATTTTTTTTTCTTTCTTTTTTATTAAATACGCAACTTATATACAACTATTAATCTATTGTGTTGAATTTATGACCTCCCACTTATAAAGGGGAGACTTATACCACTAGACCAAATGGTATTATATTTTTTCTTTCTCTTTTTAATTGCAGTTCAACAAAAATATTTGAAAAGTAAGAAAAAAATTGTTTTACAAAAATGCAAAAGAAAAAGGTCAATTAATTGACACACACGTGAGCGTGTGTTAAGAGGCTAGTCATCAATATTAATTGAGCCAATAAGCCTTATGGTTAAATTTTTAATAACCTTACAAATGTCAAACTAGCGTTCAAGTACCCTAAGCGTGCTCTCTAAGCCGCGCCTCCAAGCTTCCAAAATCGCCATTGATAGTGCCTTGTGCACTACCCCGCAGCCCTCCCCCTCCTCTCCTTCATCTTTGTTCTCAAATGGCTTCTCTTGAGGAAGTTACTGCAAGCTTTCAAGCGTCTCTTGCACTTGCAGGAGATGATGTGATTGATATCACGATGTTGTCCCGTGGGAAAACTCGACACAATTCTCAAGCATACTTGTTGGGAAGATCCCTCTCACCCAAGCCTGTGGAGATCAATAATCTTCGCAGTCACTTTCGTAGGATTTGGGTGTTGGAAAAAAACTTCAAAATCCAGGAAAGATCAAACTCCCTTTTCCTCTTCTCTTTTGATCACCGTGGCGACCTGCGTAAGGTGATCAGAGGAGGGCCATGGAACTTTGCTCGAGCTCCAATGGTGTTGATGGAATATGATGGGGTGACACCAATTGAAAAGCTCCCTCTGAATCTGCTATACTATTGGGTACGTATCACTCATATCCCTCTTGCGTATGAGAAAAAAGAAACTATCATGGATATTGCTACTGTGGTTGGGCATCCCCTTGAACTGGATGAAAGGCTCTTTAAAAACAAAGGGGAAATTAGGGTTAGGGTTAGCCATGATATCCTGAAGCCAATTTTTTTGGAAAAAAAAGCTGAAAATTGATGTTGGGGTTGAAGAAGTGATTCACTACCACTTTGACAACCTCTTTGGACATTGTGAGGATCGCTTGCTAGTCTTCCATCCTACACGTTCGTGTTCTGCTGCTGGAAAAAATAAGAACAAGACTATGGTACAAACTCAAGTACGAAAGATTGATTTTCTGAATAGGAATTTTACTGTTGATGGCATGCCTTTTACTTTTAAATCATATATTCCTACTGTTGTTACTGTATCACCTTTTGTGAATCTGAAAGACTCAGGGTTTCGTAAGGCCAAAAGGTCTATTGTGCTTTGTGAGCTTGAACAAAGGAAAGATATTATTGTTTTAGCTATTGCACCTGTTGAAGAACAGATGCCCAGCAAAAGAGGTAGGCGCACTCCTACCCCTTCACCTCAGAAAGTCCAAACCCCAGTCCTGATTGATGAAAATAGGGGACAAGTGGCTCAACCAAAAAAGCTCAAGATGCCTGAATTCACCACCAAATCTACTGCAAAATCTTTGGGGCTTCAGGAAACTCCAGGAGGTTTAATGGTGCCAATTGTAGCTGCAGAGATGAAGAAGAAAAGGGGGCGTCCTCTTGGAGCCCGAAATAAAAATCCATCAAAGACCAAGAATGACCAGGAATTTGCTCCTCCATTGAGTCTCACCTATTCACCTTGTTCCTCTAGCCCTTCGGGTAAGGGTAAGGGGAAAGAGATTGAGTAATTTGTAAGTTGGTCTTTAGCTTGCACACTAAACTCTGCTATGTTTTTGCACTAAATATTTGATCATTCTGGCACACCACAATTACGTGCATTGGCAAAGGAAGGCTCAAGTCAAAAGTATTTTTTGTAATCCTAGTTTAGGTTTAGTCTTGGCAAGCTCTTTGAATAATTGAGCAAGATTTGCAACAGTGAATGGTACCGGGTGTCCATATGGACCGTTTTATGTGTCGTTCTGGCCGTTCAATCAATGGAATTCATTTGAACTCAAAAAAAAAAAAAACCTTACAAATGTCCTTCGTATATTAGATTGTTTCAGCTTATTATATTATTCCTAAACGATAATTATATTCACACAAAAAAAAAATTTGAATATAAATAAAAAAAGAACAGATAACCACCCAACCTAAAAGGTAGGCAATGGGCATTTTCAAAAAAAAAAAAAAAAAGTAAAACTTCAATAAATTAATAAGTTTGGGACCACAAGAAATTATTAATTTAGCGGGATTATTATTTGATCGATAAATCAATAATTATTAATTTATCGATGAAATAATAAAGTATTAGTTTATAAAAAAATTTATGCTCAATTAATGTACATCGAAGTTATTATGTACATTCATAACATACCAAGAATTAAGTACATAAGCTAAATCAAGACATAGCTGCTCTCTTTGGTCCGTAAAAACAGGGGCACTCTAGGGTTTGTAAAATACAGGATTTGGTTCGTTTGCTTGTCCGGTGGCACCCCCACTCCGAAGGTGGCCTCTAGTCTCGTCGGCAAGCAATGGGTGCTGCCGCACAGGCGTGATTGGGTGGTGGTCAGCGGTGGGGCTCTGGCAAGAAACTCTTTCATCTTATGGTGGAGGCCACGGTGGCTTCATGGTTCAAGTTTTGGAGGTCAGCCGCAAGTGAGGCGCTGGGTGGTCAGTCTGGGTGGTAGTGATGTGATCTAATCACACAGTTGCTTGGTTTGTGGAGGGCTGCTGAGCGGCGGTTGGGGAAGCATGGTTTAGGCTGTTCAATTGAAGTGCACGGTCAAAGTAGGTTTGGTGGGATTGGTTTGGCTGCGCTCGATGGGTCACCAAAATATGGGTTGATCTTGGAAGGGGACATCAATTTTGGAGAGGATTGATAAAGTGGCTGGTGAGTATATGGATTTGGGGGAAACTTTGGGTATTCTGGAATTGATGTCTGGCGGGTATAAGCTAAGATTGTTGGTGACTTGATTGATTTCAAGATCTTTCCACAGGGTTGGTGGTGGAGGTTTAGACTTTGGCCAAAGTATGTTATTATTAGAGTCGAGCTTACCGGAGCTGTGCACCTTGACTCTATTGCAACTGAATCCAACTTGCTGGAGCTAGGGCTGCACACGGATTGGGTTGGATCGGTTTTGACTCCAAACCATCTCTATGCAAAAGTGAGCGATTTAGGCATTTTGGAGAACTGGTCATCAAGGAAAAAAAAAAAAAAAACTTAATCCGACCCAATCCAATCCAATTAAAAATGGTTTGGTTCGGTCAGTTAGGCGGTTTTCACCTATATAATATTAACATGCTATTTATGAAAAAATTCATAGTAAAAATTCAATCTCAATAATTGAAATTATGTTAAATCATCTAAATTTAAAATTCAATAATTAAAATCCAAAACATTTAGTCAAAAACTGAATCAAAATTAGATTCAAAGTGATTCACTTATTTAACGACTTAGCTATCAGTACTGGTCAAAAAATGAGAGATTGAGAGATCAGAGATGTGATATGAGAGGATCAAAAAATTTGTAGCGAGTATATACTAAGATTTTAGGCCTTTGAGCCTTGAATTCAATATGGTAGTATATCCTTTTAGAATAAAGTTATAATTGGAGATTTAGAACTTACTTAGAACAAACCGGACAAATGAATATATATTTAATGTGTATATATAAAAGAATGTTTCTCTTATACTTCAAACTTACCGGTTGGTTAGGGTTCCGCGGTTTAAGCACAAGAGAAACCAAGTCAACCAAGTTCATAAATTGTTTGGTTTGATATTGAACTGATTTTTTATTTTTAAAGTTAAAAAACTTTAACCAAACTATATTTATCGGTCGATTTTGCCGGCTTGTACCATGTTTTGTACGCCCTAATTGGAGCTAGCATCGTGGATGAGGAAAGTTGATAGATGCAGTCAATTTTGTCGTTTTATTAGATTTTTTTTTTTTTTGGTTAGGTCTAATAAGTCCTTCCTGAATTGAGCAAGGGTAAGGTGTCTTAGTTTTGTGGGTGTGCCATTGTTATGGTGTCAATTATAGGGACTATTTGTTTTAATTTTGATGTTTTCTTGTTGTCAATGTAATGGGGAGACGCCTCTACACGTATACTAGCGGTCTTGGTATATGGTGTCGGAAGGGGATTGTTTCTTCTTGAGGTTAGCTATAAGGATATATCGAGACTCCTGGAAAAGATTGATGGCTAGAGTTGGGCCCCTATCAACTCATGGTTTCTCTAACCGCTGGTTTTACATTTGGGGTATGAGTAGGTACTCTTCTCTAGTTAGAGTAATTGGGATTTTACAGTCATCCCGTCATTGTAATTTTTTAGATTAATGAATTTCTTCTATTCTCAAAGAAAAAAAAAAGTACATAAGCTAAATCAGCACATACACTAAACACCAAACGTACTTCCATAGAATATCCAGTACGTGTTTCAAAATTTAATTCTATAGAAGATCAAATATGTCGAGATATTACATGCATGCATTGAACATCATCTATATACATACAATCGTCATTAGATTTGATCTTAGACCCTAGTCCATAGTAATTTTCATATTCTTCTTGCACCTATCATGCAAGTATTCTCTCTTTTAAGAATAAGTTATGAAGTTAAGAATAAGAGAATTAAAAAAATATTAAACATTCCTTATAAATTTTTATATGTCAGTTTAATCAATTACTAATTTATATATTCAATGGGACCTACAAAAGTTTAAAAATAATTATCATCTTATGTATTTAGCAAGAATATTAGTTTAGTACATCGCTGATTTATAAAAAATTCCCTAGGGTTAGGAGAAAAAGTTGAGAGAAAAAACCCTAGAGGGAAAAAAAACTTTGAGAGCCGCGTGGTCCTTCTTGCCTGTCCGGCTGTGCCTCGACGCTGGCGCTGGCCACTAGCCTCGCCGGTGCACGGTGCGTGTGGCCGGACGGGTGGTCTGGTTCATTGGCATGCTTGATGCTCAGTGGCTGGGGTTGGGAAGTTGCTTTTCTCGTCGTGCTCGTGTGCAGGAGGCGGCTGAACGTGGATCGGGTTGGTGGCTGCTAGGTGGTATTGATGTTGTTTGGATTTACGGTGCTGCAGTGGGACTGACGGTGAAGCTACCATGGATAGGTGGGAGATCGGAGATGGGAGGCGGAAGGACAGGGTGGCTGGGACCTGTTGGGATAGGAGGGTGGTCCTGTTTGGTTCTGATATCCGGAGTGAGGCTGTGTGGGGCTGGGGCGGTGGAGTGGGTGGGTATTCTTGGCCTGTGGTTCGACAGCGGAGATGGCTCGCAGATGGTCGAGGTCCGACATCGGTGGCGGAGCCGCGCGTATGGTGGCGTGTTGGTTCAGGTGCCTTCCTGGACTGGGCTAACGAGGTGGGGCTTGGCTGCCTTAGCTCTCTGGGCCTGGGCTTGTTATTTACTTATAGTTGGTGGTTTTTGGTTAGGTTTTTTCCGTTTTGATTTTTGTTTAGGTATAATAAGTCCCTCCTCAATTGAGCGAGGGTTAGTTTGTTTTGGGTTCATGGGTGTGTCGTGGTCTAGACTTTTGTCGGTGCTTTTTGGTTATCAACGTGATGGTGAATCACCCTTACACGTGGTCTGGCGGTTTTGGATCGCGGTGTCCGAACGGGTGGAAACAGTTCATCGTAATGTTGGTGGCTGGGTTGTATCGGTATATGTTTGGTGGTTACTCATTGTAGCTCGAAGGTATGAGCGTAAAATTTGGTTAGGGGTTGAGTCTTTTTGGCTCATGGAAGTCACTCATGTGGACGATTCCGTAACTATGGATATAATGTTATGTAATCT
>BDJD01000547.1:233969-254236 GCA_002564525.1 Rosa multiflora
AAAAAAAAAAAAACCGCGTAGGCTTGTATTAAAAGGCTAGTACATTATAACCAATTATATCCTTTTTCACAAATGCATTTTTTTTTTTAAATCAGCAACTTACATCAATTAAAAACGTTAAAAGGATACCAATTATGTCAAAATAGCAAGATAACGAAACAACGATCTCACATATGCAAAAGTATTGACCAGAAAAAAAATATATATGCAAAAGTAAAATAGACAAAAAGTACACTAACAACTACATGCAAATTCCACTTTTCCAAAATCAAGCACAAAATGTGCAGGTGTGAGAATGGGCTTCCAAGCTAGGCTGAGTTTCAAAACCCATTTCAAAATATAAAAGAATCTTAAGCATAAAATCTTAGGGTCTTGACTCAAAACCCAAATTTTAACCAAAACACTCCACTGATCACCCCACTTTGAATTGATGTAATCTCCTCATCTTATTCCTCAATTAAAATTTTATTTGTTTAATTTTAGGGGGATTAATCCTCCTTCCAAATGCCCAATTTTGTTGGTTTATATGCTCACCACCCCCCCCCCCCCAATAAAGAGTTTTCAATTGATATAATCTTCTCATCTTCTTTCTTAATCAAAGCTTTATTTGTCTAATTTTTTAGAGATTAATCCCCATTTCCAAAACCTAAATTTTATCAGTTTTATCGCCCCCCCCCCCCCAAAAAAAAAAAAAAAACAACCCAAAAACTTTCATTTGAGACAATAAACTTTTTATTTGGGAGAAGGGCAAAAAAGTCTATATAGTAACCTCTCCATTGACTTATAAGATCTCCAAGTCTGACGACCTCCAACGAGGTTTACAATGAAGATTCCAATGTCTTCTTTCTTTTCTACTGTCTCTCTCTTTATGTGAAAAAGGTGTGACGGTAAAATTATCTCAAAAATAAATAAATAAAAATATTAATTAGGTATTAGGGAACAAAATAAGACATCTTAATTAAGGATGATGGTGAAAACTAATAATTGACTAAGGTAAAGGAGGATAACATCCTTAAAATTAAGGTAAAGAGACATTTCCCCTAAAATCTTTTCATTAATTGGTCTAAAGACAATCAAACAGACAGTAGAGTGAAGAAGTTAACATTCAGAATCCAAATATTGCTGAATGAGTGTTACATCATCTTTCCGATGGATGATTGACCAGTTATTTAATCATTATTCCATGCACACGTGCTGTACCTATGTTAACTACTATCATAATATGCACTGAACTGAAAGATGTGATTTGAGCTTACCAACCTTAGTATGGCTTACGAAATGGCAGTCTCAATCATCTCCGATCTGTCCGATAGAGTTCTCCATGTTCGTACTCCATTTGGATCTCGATCCCTAGCAAGTTGAATGGAAACTTGGTTGTTATGAGATGTACATGCTTATGTGGCTATGTACGTGTTGTGTCTGTTTATATATCTGTGCGTGTGTGTGTGTTGCAGAATTGCGAATATCCAAATATACCGGTTAGGGGGGAAAGATCGTTGGCCGGAGAATTACGGCGGCTGCATCTGCAACATGACTATATATATTGCTCGCTATATAGTGGCTATAGTCGTCACTTCTGAACTAGCTGGTCTTGGCGCCGATTTGATCATGGAAATAGTTTACATGATTGCTCATTGATCTCATATAAATTGAATGCCTTAATGCGGTTCTACGTACTCGTGCAATGATAAAATGATCAACTCGCATGAAAATGAATATAGTAACGACTTTTGAAAAGCTATACATAAGAGAATCCAGGCCATTTCAAATGATAAGATCGATTGATGCAAAAGTAAAGTGGCTTTATATTGCTTTTTTATTGCTTTGATTTACTTTTATATGTCAATATTGTCTTTTAATTTGTTGCAGATTCCTTGTGACAGGACGACACTTAACGGAAATCTATTATATTTGGATTTGTGCAGATTTTTTTTTAAATGACAGCTTTTTTAAAAAATTGGTAGAATTTTATTGATTTTAGCCATAGACTTTTTATTTATTTATTTATGAAATCGATCTATATACTTTTATTACAAATGACTTCTATTACTTTCTCAGCGCGTACAAAAAAAAATAAAAATAAAAAACAACACCAATATAACCCAAATGTAAAACAAGATAATAGCTCATCCTTAGTGTCATTGAATTTATTCTCGGTGGCAATGATGAGGAAGGTGTAGGGAAGCACTAACTCCCTAATAGTAGAAAATCAAAAATTAAGGTGTTGATTGCTGGCTACTTTGCGGTAGGCTCAACTTTATTATAGATTGAATGGGAAAACTCAGTCAATAGGTATAACGGTTTAACATGATCATGATGACCACACAGTTAGATTGAAGGGGCTCTGATTTTATGTTTTGCTCTGTACTTTATTATTTTTATATGTAGTTATAAGCGGTCAGACGTATGTAAGAGTAGCATTATGTGTGGGGGAGCTTATATTAACAGGTGGCTCTTTGACATGTCTCTTTGAGTCTTTGTAATGTTATCAAGTTGATAATAAAGTTATGTTTATTTAAGAAAAAAAGTCAGTGTAAAATTTTTGATATCTTAAAGTTTTTTGGATCCATTTTTATGGCACTTTACCATATAATTGATCAGGAAATAATTTGTTCACGGAGCCCATTATTCCATGCACACATGTCGTACTTATGTTACTACCGCTTCATTACTCAAATTCAAGATATCTCACTTGCAAACTTGCAGTTAAGAGATTTATGTCACTCTCGTCATTTCAGCAGTTTTTTGGCATTTTTTTTTTTCAAAAGAATATAGGAGAATCTTTAACAGACTCTCTATTTTTTCTCATTAGCTATTTTGGAGAGCGTTTAGCTTTTTGTATATTTTACTTGTTGCATCAGACTTCTAAATGACTCTCTATTATAACTTTTAGTTATCTAGCTTATTAATATAGAGAGTAAGATGAGACTCTCTATAATTTAAAACATTTATTTTGAATTATTTTATGTAATTTATAAATATATCTAAACTATTTAATATTCATTTAAAAAATAATATAAATTTAAAATTAGTTATAGTAGATAGCACTAATGCAGAAGTATTTTTAAAGTAACTAACTGAAATAATTTTTTTACTACGTTGACTAAAATTTAACTCAAAAATAACTAATATCGCTAAAGATACTCTGCAGTTAGCTAGCAATTTGATATCTACCAAATAATAAAGTATCTGACCTCATTTCCAAAAAAAAATAATTTGATAGAATGGTCCGGTTTCCCTTGGCAATTTACAGGTAAGGAAATAGTAATAAAGTTGGATTTTTCCAACTTTATTCCATCATTATTCAAATCCAACTTTATTTCATCAATCTTTATAATAAGATTCCCGATATCTTTTGTGCATACTAAGCAAGTTAAAGTTTATGATTTAAGTTGAACCACGTGTTTTTTTATGACAAGTTGAACCACGTGTTTATCGTTTTAGGGCTTGGAACTTTAAAAGTGCTTCAATAATGAAGTTGTTCCTTATCATAGACTCATAGTGCGCGGATTCTTCACTTTAATTAATCATCATAAATAAAGAGATATCTCGAGCAACATCCTGTATTGGCCCAAACGAAAGAAAAGATGCCAAATTATTGCAGACATGCATGATGATTGAATTTGCACCACGTATTACATGAAACATTAGTGCGCAACTAATTAATTAAATTTGACTAGAAACTGCTAACACACCATAAAAAAGGTGTGGGTTATGGAATCAACATCTTCATGAGACTTCATCACTTATCTCACTCTCAATCCTAATTTAATTAAAGCCTAATTATATGCTTGCAGTCTCTTTAAAAACCCGAAATCTAACCCATGCTCTGTGCAGTAGTCACCCTGCTTCTCCCCCAGCTGTCCATAGTATCTATGCATGGATGACCAGTCATATTTCTCACACTCATATGTAGGAATAAACTAGCAAGACTGCCCGCGCGTTGCTGCAGGGTTTACTATTCCGAATGAAATGAAAAAAGAAGAAGTGTTGATTGAGGTGAAGAAGATGTTTGTATATTGTTAATATGATTTAGGTCAGAAATATTGCATTTACAAATATTAGATACATTACATCTCTAAAAAACAAGGTCCAAAACCAAAGTAAGAGAAAGGTGCTTCAAAAAGGGAATCCTTCTAGCTGAAATGATCAACACAGTTCCGGCCACAGTAGTGGTTGCCCTGCATAATATAAAATGTTAGTAATCCCTTCAATTGCAAAGTAAACACTTTGGAAGACTACATAAATCGAGCAACATGACAAAAAGCTGGTGGCACTCAAAGTCTTTCACTTACTCGAATGGCCCTTCAATATTCAAGTAATATAATAATTAACTATATAAAGATGATTATGAAGCTTAGCATATCAACAACATAGATGACTCGTATACTAATTATTAAGAGCATGCTCCTAAACAAAACCTAAAAGTTATGAACTCTAATTACATCATTATAGAAACATCAGTGTAACCAGTACATAGTAAGTTGAGAAAGGTTACTGATTTAGACATACAAATTACATATAACATTCAACTCAGATTTATTTGTTAAAATTAAATCCCAAGATTGATAATTTTCCTGTCAATTGTATGATAGAATTCACCTTGCAAGCAGTTCAATAAACAAATTCAGGGTAACAGTTCATATTACATAATGCCATTTAAGAGAGGATATAATATATGAGATAGGAGCTAGGAGGTAGGTAAGGGACAGAGATCGAGGGACAGGGAGTATCTACCTTTGTTCATTTGGAACAAAGATAACAGAGGGGAAATTGTGAAAAAAAAATTATAAAAAAAAAGAGAGAGAACAGTAGTTAACTGTGAAAAATATGGAAATTGTGTACAATCTTGTTTGTAGTAACTTCAAAAACTCAAGATTCTAAACCCCATATAATTTTACTCTATATTTGTGGCTGATGTAGTAAAGCATAACGCCAAAACCCCCATTAAAAACAGAATAGTGAAAGACTGAAAGCCAAGTAGGAGACAAAGCATTTCCATGACGCTACAAAGACGGCAATAAGCTGTGCACGTCTGATTTTGAATAGGGTAACAATCAAGTCGGCAAACTAACTGAGAAAGTTATTAATTAATTCTTTTATCATTTAGTTTTTCCTTTAAGAGCCTGCTAGTACAATTATTATTGTTATCCAAAGGAATAAACTCTTTAGTTTCTATTCTATAGGAAAAACAGAAGGAATAATAGCTGCTTATCTATGAAGAGTAGAACTGATTAATGAAATGTCAAAAATGTAATTCCAAAAGCAGAAAGCAGGAAAAAAAAGAGAGAGAAGAATGACTGTTTTGATAGACTTTCAATTAAATAACATACAAAGAAGGAATAGCTTATTCACCTGATTTAATCTGAACAGAACCAACAGAAAAAAAAAAAAAAAAAGGGCACCTGACTGCTACTCTGCCTTAAACCAAAGATGGTGCAATTGGAGAGAAAACAGTTACACAGTAAACAAAAATAGAAAGCTGAACTTTCAGTTTCAAAACCTAATGTCTATACATCATGAAACAGCTGCATTGAAATTTCCACAGTAGACAAAAAAGGTGCAAGAAAGACAGAACTAACAAAAGACAAAGGCTAACAAATGAGAATATCAGATCTCTATGAATACAAATAAGGAACTGCCCTTTAGAAGAAATTACTAAACAAGGCATTAGTACTTTTTAGTTGCAGCAATTTGGCAGTAACAGTTAGATGTAGATCAATGCTCATATCCAACATCAAGATTTATAACTAAAAACATCTATGTGAAATCATTTAACTAAAAAGCATCATATCTGAAGACCATGTATATGGCCTCTTAAGTTGGTTTGTTGACTGAATAATAAGATGAGTACGAAATAAAATCATAATGGTTATTACCAAAATAAAATCACATCTGAACACCATGTATTCGGCCTCCTAGGTAGATTGTTTATGTAGACATTTATACACGAATAGCATACACAAAAATAAGTAAGTACCCCATTCTATACAATGACTAAAATATCGAGTTTCGAGGAAATATCGATGGTCCCGAAAACGGAAATTTCGATGTAAATATCGAGGATATATCGATTTCGATAAAAAATAAAGAAAAATGATGGAAATTTGAAGAAAAATATGGAAATTTTAAGTGAAACTTTTGGATATGTTTGTTTTATCAGTTGTCTACTATATATGAAAAGAAAACCTTGAATAAACATTGTTATATAGTAATTTGTAATAATTTAAGATGAAACGGTAAATGCTGAATAAACAATAAGAACTAAATGGTTAATAATATTAACTTATTACTTACCATAATTATAGAGTGAAGAAGTAGTAAAAGAAAGAAGAAAGAAGAAAGAAACTTTGTTCTTTCGGTGCAAGGAATGAGTGGAACCCTAAACCCTATTTATAGAAGTTCAAAATTGAAATGTTGTTGTAAATTTTTTGAAAATTTGGTAAATAAAATTCAAAATGTAATAGATTGTTCTATGTTACGTATTGATTGGACATGTACCTAAGTTTTCAGATTCGTATGCTAAATGAATATATATTAGAATGGTGCAAAGATAACATGAGTGTACGTGCAGCAGAGTTGGCCAAGGCTCTCAAAGGGTAATGTAGTGACCAAGGTTTGAGCCTTGGTGACCCTGTGGAGAAAGAGTGGTAGAGTGGGAACTAGGAAGAGACGGAAGGTTCCAAAAAAAAAACCCAAAATTTAGCAAAATATCGCCAAAATATGCTTTGAAGGTTCCAAAAAAATACCCAAAATTTCACCAAAATCGAGATATTTCCGGAAATTTTGGAAAATTTCCAAAATATCCGTCTAAATCTACACGGAAGGTTACTGAAATTTCGACAAGTGAAAAAACCGAAAATTTCGATTTTTTAGTCCTTGATTCTATATGAGTAGAGTCATTATTTGACGTTAGAGAGTTCAAGCCTTGGATGTTGAGTTTAAGGGTATAACACATTCTAATTGTGTGGCCTGTAAACTAACATACTGTTTGGAGGGCAATGACCAACCATCACGTTTAATTTGAAAATGACCAAGGCACAAACAATGGACCAAAACTTTGACTTCAATCAAAGTAGTCTACAACTATAGAAAAAGACTAAACCTTTAACAAAAAGCTTGTATCACAAAAAGTAGAAGAGCATATAAAAATAATTTAGTTCTTATTTGTGATTGCTGTACCAAATTGGAATGCTATAACATATATATGTTATAGGTGGCTAGGCCTGTGTTCCATTTGCATCAGAACAAATACATAGTGGAGATGATAGCTAACTAATTATTCCAAAAGTAGATGACTCACTAATCATACAATAACATCAATTAAGGATTGAATTAAAGAGCAAGATTATATGCTATACATAAAATAACACGAAGCTAACAACAAAACGGTTCAACACCACACCTCCTCAGAATCTAATCCTCATTAATCTTTAATTTAATAACATGCATCAAAGCTGCTTTTTATGTTCTTTTTTTTTTGGGGGGGCGTCAGATCTTCAAAGCCACTTTCTAACTATTTTGATCATGGAGATGGGAGAGTTGTGAGCGGCACGTTGTGATTCCAAATATGCCCCTCTAGCTTTTCTAGTTGTTTCTTTCTAAATAACATTATATCAAACCCAGAAAAAATTTCAAATCCAATCCTTCACCAATCAAATATACAACCCAGAAGAAATTTCAAATCAAATTCTCAAAAAGCCACAAATACCTTCCACTTGTGTTGTTTTAATCAAGAGCTTCCAGTTTGTCTCTTCTCCTTCTCTTTCTTCTTCCCTGTTATGTTCTCCCTTTCTTTCGTCTCGCCTCTTTCTCTGTATTGGTCGAACACAAAAATTCGGACAGGGAAAAAAAAACACAAAACAAAAACAGTTTTATCGAGTGCTAAAACCTATCATCTCGAAGAGTCAATACCCTGAAAATTCAATTGCTAACCTTGGTTCTGCAGCAAAGATGGTTGCTTTGTGTTCGTCTGAGAAGTGGTTTTCTGGGTCTGCTCTGTTTGGGAAGTTATGGTCGTCAACACAGTTCTTTGTGAGCAGTGCGGAGGCAGAAATTAATCTTAAGTGGGGCACCCGAAAATTTTAGAAAAAAATTTAAAACTTTAATAAAAATTAATAAATTAGAATAACAATGAGGAAATATCAGTTATCTTTCAAAAAAATTATATATTTTTTAATCAAATTTATAGTTTTCTTTATGATGGTAACATATTTTATCTTTGATTTTTAAAATTATAAGAAATAATAATGTTAGTTTTAAAAAAGTAAGAAATTAAAAACAAAACTTAGTCTAATATGCTGCAAGAGGCCTCGAACCTAAGACCTGCAGCTACATAAGTAGTTGATAAAAAAAAGCTGCCACTACACCAACTTGGAATCCTATCAATGTGAGAAACTCTATTCTACTTATCTGGTAAGATCCCAATGGGGCACGGGACCCACCGGGTCCCAACGTGGCTCCGCCCCTGTTTGTGAGGTGGATTTTGACTTGCGTGTGAGGGATTAAAGTAGACGGCTCTAAAAGAGAGAAGAAGATCAGATAGATACACAACAGAACAAAAAAAATCTCAAAGAACGGTCTTTTCTAGCTCCACAACTATTCCTGACTGTTCCTAAGCCTCGTGAACTGTTCCTTACAGTTGCCTTAGGAACAGTAAAACAGTAAAACTCAACTTTAGTATATAGTAAATTAATCACAAGCAAATACTAAGCACGTAAATTTTGATATATTGTTGTGGGAGTTGAAGCACATTGAAGAGGGTGACAAATGAATTATATTAGAGTGACTAGGTTTGATTTCAATTCGCAGTCAAACGACAAAAAGACAGCTAGTAGATAGAGAGTGTGGATAATTTGATTGGGAGAGAGAGAGAGAGAGAGAGAGAGAAAATGATAAACCAATATCACATCTTAATGTTCATGGACACTGAAGCTTTAGATAAGACTAGATAAATGGCCCGCGCTTTGCTGCGGTATTTTTATTACCATTATGTGTTTCCAATCAATTAAAGAACTAGCTCTGCAATGCTGGTGATGGGGGAGTTCACAATTATACAGGAGGGAAGCGGTGGAAAAAATACACAGCTGAACTCTACATGTGTAAAAGAGGTTGTGATGTTATTAAAAAAAAACCAAGTGGTAATGTGTTAGAAAAAAAGAAGTTAGGATAAAAAGGTAATTATGACAAATACATAAAGGCAAAATGGTCAGTGCAATATTCATTTCATTTGTCTTTTTGTGAGTGAGCTTTAGTATAGTTATAAAGAGAATTAATTCCCGACATCTTTTGTGCATGCTAAACAAATTAAAGTTTATGGTTTAAGTTGAACCACGTGTTTTTTTATGATAAGTTGAACCACGTGTTTATGCTTTTAGAGCTTGGAATTCTAAAAGTGCTTCAATAATGAAGTTGTTCTTTATCATAGTGGATAAAGATTCTTCACTTTAATTAATCATAAAAAATAAAGAGATATCTTGAACATCTTTCTGCATGGCCCAAACAAAAGAAAAGATGCAAAATTATTGCAGACATGCATGATGATCGAATTACCACTACATACTACGTGAAACACGAGTGTAATTGATTACATTTGATTAGAAACTGCCAACACACCATATAAATGGTGTGTGAGTCATGGAATCAACTCTTCATCCCTTATTTCACTTTCAATCCTAATTTATTTAAGGCATAAATTATATGCCTTTTTTTTTCTCGATGACTAAAAAAAGACTAAAACTATAAAACAAACCCTCCCTCTTACACCCCCTCCCAGCTATTCCAAATGGAACATTGGGGACATAGAAAAGGGAAGACAAAAGAACCCAACAAAAGGAGTAAACCTCTGGTACACTAATTTTGCCAAACAATCTACTACAAAATTTGCCTCTCTGTAGACATGTCTGAAGATAATATACTGGAAGTTTGCAGTTAACATATGAATATCATTGACGAGCAACTGAATTCTCCAAGGCACCCGAGCTCTTCTTTGAATCCAGTCAATCAACAACTTAGAGTCTCACTCCACGACAACATTGGGATAATGATGCAACTAAGCCGTATGAAGAGCATCTCTTAACGCTGTGACCTCAGCTACCAGAACATCTGCTATACCAGGCTTCCGACCCGCTACAAAAAGAGGATTTCCATCCTCATTTCTAAAAACAAAGCCTGTAGTAGCAATACCATTCTGAACAGACACATCAAAATTTAACTTAACCTGATGTGAATTTGATGGTTGCCATTTAATATGAAAGTATTTGGAGACCTTAGGAAGAATAGAGGTGGGATTAGCTTTAAGATAATTTTACTTCAAGATAAAAGCTTGAAACACGCAACGAATAGGAGATATAGAAGAGTTCTAGAAAATAATGAAAAGCCGAAATCTAACTCATGCTCTGTGCAATAGTCACTGTTCAGGGCCGGCAATCTCAAGCCACCGGCTCCCGGGGGCCACGGAGGATTTCCTTCTGTATTTATGATTACATATAGAATATATAGCTATTTTGTCTTCAACTACTGGATGTGTTGCTTTGCTCCAGCGAATGTCTGATTAATTTGCAACCTCTCCATCCAAGGTTCGAATCCTGCTTCCCTCTTTCACTTTTATTTTATATTTTTCAATCAGTTGAGTCAATTCCTTGGGCCCAGTTTCAACCTTCTTCTCTCTTTTACCTTTTTTTTTTTAAATTCAATTTAATCATTTAAGTCAATTTTCATTGGTTCTAGCCATAAAAAAAAATATTATATTAACTATTTTTGTACTTCATAAATTTATGTATGAATATATATGCATAATTTTTTTGTTATTAATTCTATATTTACTTTTATCCAAAACATATAATATTGTAATGTTATTTTCCGCGATACACACACACACACATATCTTATCCAGAGCGGAGCTCCGCTTTGAAATTAACGTGTGAAGTTCAAGTTTTGGGTCACTTTTCGGTCGCATATCCACACCTCGACCATTCATTTTTTAGGTACTAGTATATAGATCATCTATGCAAATTTTCAGCCAAATTGATGATCGTTAAGGCATTGATAACTGCTTTAAAGCTAGTACGGTTCAGGTTGACAAATTCACTCCGCCATTGGTTTAAGTGAGTTAAATACCTTAATGATCATCAATTTGGCTAAAAATTTGCAGCGATGATCTATACAGTAGTACCTAAAAACTAAACGGTCGAGATGTGGATATGCGACCGAAAAATGACCCAAAACTCGAACTTCACACGTTAATTTCAAATCGGAGCTCCGCTCTAGATAAAATCTGTAAATATATATATAGGAGGTCACATTTTAATTTTCCGCCTCAAGTCATTAGAATCTCAAGACAGGCCCTGTCACTTTTCTTCTCCCCTAGCTGTCCATTATATCTATGCATGGATGACCAGTTATGAGAATATTGTGCGAATATTGGGAATAAACTATTAGAAATTAAAAAATCGTCTAAAAGAAAGATTCGCTATGAAATAATGGTATGCTCTCACATTTCAATTTCCTCACTGATATATTTCTCCACAAGGCACAACTAGTAAAAAGGTCATTAAAGCTAGCATGGTTAGAAGAATTCCAACAAACCGTGGGAAGGTGGTGCAATCTTCACATGATATCATGCTTGGGTGTTTAGCATGGTTAGAAGAATTCCAACAAGCTCGACAAGTTCCTGCTGCAGGAGTTCAGAATATTGTGAAAAAATGGCAGCCTGCAGCAATCGCCAAGCTTAATGTGGGTGGTGCTTTCCTACCACATGCATCACATGGTGGAGTTGGAGGTGTGCTAAGAAGCTCGAATAGGGGTTTTCAAGCTGCTTATGTGCAACCAGTGTAGCATGTTAATTCAGCTCAGCAAGTTGAACTATTAGCTATTCAAGAAGGCTTAAACTTCATAAAAACATTGCATCTACAGCAAGTTATCATTGAATCTGATTGCTTGTTGGCAGTACAAGATATTGCTCGTACTAATATGAATCTGTCTTGACTTAAGCAACCTAGTGCAGGACATTCAAAGTGCAGCTAGCAAATGGTACGTAGGGTGTCCAGATCACTTTTGGTCCCAGCAGGTCCTATAAGAGCAAGTTCACCTGTTGGGTTACAGGGCCACCTACTATTCACTGCTTTTTAATGTATATTTTCATTCTCTGGGTCACAAAATACACTGTGCCAGTAACTTAGGGCACGAAATACACTGTGCAGGTCACCATGGTGACCCAGAAAGTGATGCAGGTGACCCAGGACTCGAAATACACTGTACTCGTGACCCAAATGGTAAAATAACACATAAAAAACAATAAACAGTAGGTGACCTGGTGACCCACGGGTGAACTTACTCAACGTGTGGCATATCGATGGGCAAGTGTGGCTTTTGAAAATGCTTAGCGTGAAACTTGGCAAGGAACTGTTCCATCTTGTGTCCTTCATCTAGTTACAATCTTTTGTAATCCTCTATCTTAATCCTTTCAATAAAATTCAGTTCATTTGTTTCAAGAAAGTAAGAAGGCTTGGTCATTACACACTCGTTGTATAGCCTTCATTACTCACAGTCACTAAAGTCTATGTCTGCGTGCGGTGGTCTATATCGACCCTACATTCACATATTATTTTTGGGGCATTTTGGTTGTGAGAATTTTAAATCAAAATCAGTGTGAATACTGAAATAGTATTATAATAAATTTTTGATATTTTTTCGAACATATCTTTTGAATTTACTGATTATTAGAAATTACCATTAATTGTAATTCTATCTTGTTATTATAATGGTGACGTCACGTCTTCCATCTTTGCAAAGAACATCACCACCCCATCTTTGGGGAGTGCTAGGCTCACGGATGAGCCACACTCATTCTCAGCTTACCAAATGGCAAAGAGAAAAGCATAGAAATTTGATTATTTTATTTCTCTTCTTACCCTCTTTAAATAAAAAAAGAAATTAAAAACTTTACGATGAAAAAATCTAATTTTAATTCTATTTCCCTTCTTCCCTAAACCCTAATAGAAAAAGAAAAGAAAAAATCCACCATGATCGAATATTTCACCTTCAACATAACCCATAAACATTAATTCATACCTATAAAATTATGAAGAAAATCAACCCACAAACTCATGTTTTTTTATTATGCTTTATACATATATTCTAAATGTCAATTTTATCCTTACATTTAACAGAAAAATTAACAGAAGTACCAAAGTGTCAAACGGAGTCATACTTCAAGTACCAAACTGTCCCCTTTAATACATCAGGTATCAAACTGTCCAAATAGCAATACCTCAGGTACCATAGGAGGAATTTACCCTTTTATTTTTATTAATTTATAAAGGGTAAGAAGGGAAATAAAATAATTAAATCTCTATGTGCTTTTCCCTTCGCCATTTGGCAAGCTGGGAGTGAGTGTGGCTCATCCACACTCAAAGGTGTGTGAGCCTAGCACTCCCCTGGTTTTCTTTAATCACACGCATTTGTACATACAATTCTAATCAATATTCTTTTGATCCCAATTTTGCATATTATATACTGATATTTGTATTAATTAATCTTTCACACAAATATGTGTATATAATAATCATCATCTGTAGCTGATTTAGATCAGTATGGATCGGAATTGCTAGTAGTGAGGTCATCGTGCTCCTTTTCATGTGGGACAAGGACAACATACTAGAGGGTGTACAAGGTCTCTCTGAAATTATATAAGTTGTGGGGGGAGAAGATCAGATTAATGCGAATCAAGCAGATAATTAAGCATCTGTCTGACTCATCAGCTAGCAAAGGAAAAATGAGCAAGCCTTCCCATAGAGTAGTGCTTACGAAGCTTGTTTTATACCTTAACTTCCTACTCTGGCAGCTTGGATCTGAACTCAAATTCCAGGCTACAGCACAACTCCCACAGAATGAAGGTAGGTAGACACTGTTTGTATATGACTATCTAGTGTTAATATGTTCCGAACTTTGGATGATATTGTTAGTATAGTTGTTGAGTTACCTAGTTAATTGATTTTTACTTTTCTCCAAGTTCTATACGAGAACGAGCTAATTGTTTACTGACATACATATATGCTTGGCAGTGTATGCTGTCACAACCATTATAAACAAGTTGGGGTTAAAGCCAGCGCCATTGATATCTAATACATACTGCCAGACAAGGGTCTCCACTTACGGAATTGCAATCCTTTGTACTTGTAACAACCAGAGTACGGTTTGCCATATCACAAGCATGTACGTACGAATATAGAATTAATCCAATAATTGAACTACTAGGAATTATTATCAATACTTTTATGATGTCAATCTAAGCACGCTTATTTTCTTACACTTGCAGTAAAAATGAACAATTTGTGCACGTAATTCGACGTTATTGAAGTGTTAATAGCAATTCCAATAATTTTATATCTTTATTTTTGACATTATTGAAGTGGTGAAATGCAGTTCCGTGAACAACATAGATTTAACTACAGATATACCAGAAGAAGTGGGTGATCTTCCGTCCTTGTCGTCTCTGTAATCTCTCCATCTCTCCAACAATATTGATTGGATTCTTTGTATATATGATTATATTCATAGCTTTCATGATATATATAGAGGGCTCTTCCATTAAGGAATTATTATTATTTTTTGTCATTTTAAGTTATTGTTTTTCGGAAAAACTTTGTATCACATATCGGCATCTCGACCATCCAATTTTTAGAACTTCATGAGCATATCACTTTTGCAAACTTTTAGTAAAATTAAAAATGGTTAAGTCATTCATAATTGTGATTAATCAGTATAAAAATCAACTGCTGATGCTGGACAAATTTGGTTTATTGGTTGACTTGATTTAATTAAGTACCTTAATGATTACCAATTTAGCTGCAAATTTTTCATAGTGACTCATAGAGACCTAAAAATCTAATGATTCATTTATCGATATGCAACTGAAAAGTGTATCCCATAAAAGATTCCTTAATAGAAGGGCCCTGTGTGTCACTGTATTCCAATAGGTAAATAAATTTGATTTTCATTCATGCTTTGACTTATCAACAGCGTCTTATCCACCAATAAACTTCATGGCAACATACCAGCTGTATTGGGGAACTTGTATCATCTCCAAACCTTGTAAGTGTATATCTTAAATGGCCAATGAAATAGGGCCTCGAGGAGGCATAAGATTTGTGGCTTCAATCCTAGATATCATGCCATGTCACCTACATATATCATATATTTGTCAAATCAAACCACGTAATTCTTGAGTAAAAAAACTATCTTATCATTTCAAAGTCTAATGGCTCTAAATTAAAGTCTCGAGAAATTTAGAAATGATGTAATCTAGAACTCCATCAATTTAATTTATTAATGATATTTTCTTACCTCTTAAATTAGCATATTTCATGGGTTAGAATTACGATTTCAGTATATATTTTTTTTCTTCCATTTTTGTGAATCCAATTTAATTTGTGACTTTTCTAATTAATTTGTTAGTGTAAGGTAACTAACCTTCCATTAATTTTTTTAAATTCATTTATTAAAAGAGTTTAATATTATTTAAATTACAATATTTATATTTTTTTTCCCTTTTTTTGGAATCAATTTTTATTTTTTATTTTTTTATCAAGATTTTTTTAAATTTTTTAGGTTTGAATTATGATATTAATATATATACTTATACCATATTAATTCTACATCGAATATATATATATATATATATATATATCTACAAAAAGAAATTTGGATGAATTATATATATTCATATATATTTAATTCACAAACATATAGGGCTAAATACTAGTTAGTAACCTGTAGTTTAGGTCCAAAATCAATTCAGTCCCTGAACTTCTAATTTCATCAAAAACACCCTTGTACTTTCAATTTTAATCTAATAGGTCCAATTCGTTAATATTATGTTATGGGTTCAAGTTATAGTTTGATTATTTATTGAAAAACTATTTATTTTTAATAATAGGACTCACTCTTAAATTGACTATGCAGACCACCTCGACACCACATCATAAAACATAGGCCATATATGAGCCACGTACGTTAACAAGTTAAATAACTCAATTGTCAGAAAACTAACAAATTGGACCTATTAGATCAAAATTGAAAGTGCAGAGGTGTTTTTGATGAAATTAGAAGTTCAGGGACTGAATTGATTTTGGACCTAAACCACATGGTAGTAATTTGTATTTAGCCCTATATATATAAATAAATATATATATATACAACTTTTTTTTTGACGAATTATATATATAATGAAAAAAGGAAATGGTGGTTCTAGTTAGACCTCCAAATTTGATATTTGGACCTCCAATTTTTTTTAGCTATTAATTGACCCTGTCAACTTATATGAAAAGACAAATAAGGACAAAGAGAGAAAAATGAAAAATTAAGTAAGTAAATTCTTCCCTCCTCCAACCAAATATAACATTCAATTTAATTTTTTTCCCGATATTTCCTTATATTGCCTATATAGTTTTATAATTTACTTAAAATAATTAAGCAAAAATAATAATTTCTATACATGGCCTATCATTTATTACAAAGGTAAATTCAAAACAATTAATCTGATTTGAAATTTTCTTAAACTAAATTAATTGAATATTATGTTATAGTTATTACTTGATCTTCCAACCCAATACCTTTGAAATCATTCTTTTAGCAAATTCAAAGTGGTTCCAACAACATATCAAGATCGAGAACCAACCATCTGATTAATTTTGGTGGAGGAGAGACCTACTCATAAGAGAGCAATGTCATGTGATTTTGATTCATTTTTCTTCTCGTGGTTGAAGATAGAGATAAAAAGTATAATAACAGATTGTTGCTTCTCATGTTCAAGGGCATTTTGGTAAAAATAAGGAGGTTTACTTAGCTTTTCAAGTATTCTAAAAAGTAAATTAGAGGTATACTAAGTATGAGAGTTCCAAATAGCAAATTTGGAGATCCAACTAGAACCACCCAAAAGGAAAAAGAGAAAAAAAAAGCAAAATAACAAATTTTTTTTTTTTAGAAGAAAGCCAAAATGATTTAGGGCTATTAGATTTTGGAATGATAAGATAGTTTTTTTACTTAAGAATTACATGACATGATTTGACAAATATGTGATGTGTGTGGATGACATGACACACACTTAAAATTGAGATCACAAATTTTAGGCCTCATTAAGGCCACAAATCATTTTTCATCTTAAATATCTTATATTAATTATCTCTATTGTTATTCAGATTGTTAGACAAAATTAAAGATTTTGACATAAATGACTCTAAAAGACTTTAAGAATTAATTAAATCAAAAGGCAGTTAAGACAATTATAAAATAGATTTTTTGTTTAAAAAAATAAACAAAAAAGGATCCCACAACCCAGTTTCTCTCCCCCTATATGGCTATATAGCTTCCCTGTGGAATAACCGTTTTGCTCTAGTACATTTTCTTTTTTAATTTCTCAAAAAAGAAAATTACTCTACACATTCGGTGCATGTGTTGAGGAAGGCTCGTATATTATTCAATAATTCAGAGAAGAGGTGTTGTTAGCTAAAATAATTTTCTTTTTTTTCATAAAAATGACCCTAAAATATTAAAAGACTTTGAGAATTAATTAAATCATAAGGAATAATGACAATTTCAAAATGAGTTTTTCTATTGGAACCTCCAAATTTACTCACTTGACCTCCTATGCTTTTTACACCTCCTATCAAATTTTCCAATACTAAATTTACTCACTAAACCTCATTGAATTTCCTCAAATAACCTCACTCATATAATTTGCAAACAAACTATTATCTTTAAAATAAAAAATTAATTAATTCAATGAATTAATTACTCTATAAATCATAATTACACATCCATTCCTTAATTAGGAGAGGAAAATTAATATTTTTAACGAGGAAGAGTTATACTCGTAACAACTAAAAGAATAACAGACTTATCTTTATGTTTAAGCATTCCACAAGGAAACATCCACCAACAGGTCTACTCTTAAGATTGTTGGAAAATTTGGTCGATGGATGTTATTTGAGTGTTGCTATTGGGACCTCCAAATTTGCTCACTTAACCTCACTCTATTATGAATTATAAAATGACATATATAACCACTATAAAATGACTATTAAGGACAATAATTATACCAAAAAAATATTACATTTATTTTCTATATAGACTTTCCAATTCAATAATATTAGATTGCATTCTGCAATATTTGTTTTCTTCTATTAATTTTTTTTTTTCATTTTTTCGAAAAAAGTATCTGCACTAACTTTGTTCAGATAACTTCCCATTATATCCTTTCAAAAAAAAATTCCCATTATATTATTAAAAAAAAATCCCCATTATCTGCACTAACCTTCCATATGTTGAGATAACTTCCTACATATTTATATAAATTTTCACCCTGTTGATATACCCCAAACCCATCGGGTATGTGATTTTTCTAGTATTTTAGAGCATTCTTTTTATCTTGACTTCTTAATATTTTATTTTATTTTTATTCTTTTGGCTTTGGATAGCATATAGTTTTTTATATATTGTAGCAGTTGCATTAGACTCCTAAAGTAGCGTTCAATAGAGTTCAATAATGCTTTCATGTTTGTATTTTCATTTTAGAAAATGAAAATATGGTGAAAATACATTCTGTGACATATATCTCAAAACGTGAAAAATAAAAATTGAAAATAATTTCAACTTTTACTCGGAGAAACTACTTTTAGTTTTTTTTTTTTAATCGAAAGAGGTCAACGCGATTTTATAATTCAGCAAGCAGTACCAAACTACACCATTCCAATAGGGATGACAATAAAGAGCCGTCCTTTAGGACTTACAAACATCCTATTCTAGAAAAATAGAACACTGCATACCCAAAATACACCCACCTTTTAGAAGGTCCACGCACCATTACTCTAACAACAACCTAGATACTTTGAAGCAATGAAATAAAAGGACCAACCGAGTATCTGGTACTGTCTTTACGGTCTCTGTCCACTCAAAAAAAGAAAAATTAGTCATAACTTCTTTCAAAAAAGAAAGAAGAGTGACTAAAATTAAAATACACAATAAAATGAAAGAAGCTCAAAACAGCCCAGTCCAGCCTATGCCAAAAGCCCGAAGTGGATCTCAATTTTTTTTTTTTAAAAAAAAAAAACCCTTAGCCCACTCCACCCTTACATATGTCAATAGAATCGAACTCATGACCTTTACAATGTTGGAATTATAATTTACCGACAGGTCACAGCTCACCAACATTTCATCCTTCCTGAAACCCTAGCAGTTGACAGAGTCACCCTGCAGCTACCGCTGATGTCTCTACCGCCCAAACCAGGCAAGTCAATGTTGTCTTCCCTGCCATGTTGGACGCTGAAATTCACCATACAATCTGCTTTTGAGCAGAGAAGCTTCCCCGCCAAACCACGAAGTAGAACGACCTCTGCCAGCGGCTATCCATTAACATGAATCACTACCGTTTCTGCAGTAGTTCCTTGACCTGAGGCCGGTCTTGATCCCGTACAACCACCGACAACTCTTCCACCACCAGCCATACCCACAGCAGCACGAACAGAACCTCGAATTGGAGTACGTCCATCAATCCAAACCCCGTCACCCCGACCTCGATCTCCATCAATTACAGTAAAAAAGTCATCTCTAAGAGTAGAGGGCCAGACGAATATAGATGTCGTCGTCGCTATCCTAAGAGAGAAGCCAGCAACAAGATTTGTCACCTCTGCCCTAAGAGAGAAGCCAGCAACAAGATTTGTCGCCTCTGCCGGCGATAATCCTTTCTCAGTAAAGAGACAGTCCGAGTCAGAGCCATAGTTTTAGTCTCTTCCACTATGTTCTCCGGAGAAACTACTTTTAGTTAAAGATACTTTCCAAAATAGGTAAGGAGTCAAGATAGAAAATCTGCTAAAAATGCCCTAAAGGAGTTTACTGAGCAAAATTGATAAAAAAATAAAAATAAATAAAAATAAAAACTAAACATTCTGTCCCAAATAGCTAAAAAATCGAAATACAGAGTACTAAATATGCTCTAAGATGTTGCATCTTATTTTGCTTATGGTGCAAACTGCTAAAATTTATAAAAAGTTAACATGCATGCTCTCCAAAAAAGAAATTTTAAATACACACCCCTAATCACTTAATACACATCCCTATTATTTTATATTTCAAATTAGATTTTGTAGGTAGGTTGAATGACCAAAACAGACATCTATGCATTAGAAAGAAAGAAAAAAAGGCATATTTTCCTTATATAGAATAATTTATGTATAAATAGTTAGATAAACACAACAAATTTCTATACATGG
>BDJD01000547.1:256044-277491 GCA_002564525.1 Rosa multiflora
TTTTTTTTTTTTGTTTTAAATGAGGATGTCATGTATAGAAATTCATTGTGTTTATAATTATAGAATAATATAAGGAAGATATGATTATTATTATTATTTTTCTTCTAATACATAGATGTCTATTTTAGTCATTTAACCTACCTATAAAATTTGATTTGAAATATAAAATAATAGCGATGTATATTAAGTAGTTTGGGGTGTGTATTTAAAATTTCTCTTCATTGAAACATTTAGTGATTATAATTACTTAAAATGACATCCCTTATAATTTCAAGAGCAACAATAAACCATGCTTCAGCTAAAAAATAAATAAAAAACAATAAACCATGCTTGACTCTCATTTGAGTTTGTGCATGATTTGCATGTACATATGCTACTATATTAGCTTCACGTGGAGTATGAAGCACTTTGAAATCTACATTCCTGCCCAAAAGCTCTCGAACTTCATCTAGAAGAAAACCCACACTAGACAAGTCTGCCACATCCTGTATTAAAGCCTGCACTAGTAATAGACAATCTGTTTCGAAAATAACTCTTACCATAATGTGTTCTCTGCTAGCTTCATTCCCTCAATCAAGGCAATTAATTCAGGATGAAAAGGAGAAGTACGTGAATTGCCGAAAAGGTGCGGCTGCACTAGGCAAAAACTGACCACCAGCATCATGTATAAACACTCCACTAGCTGCATTCTTCGAGGCAGCAAAGAACACACCGTCACTGTTGCATTTAAGCCAATTCTGTTCCGGTTTGTTCCAACGTTGCTGCTGCCGCCATACCCTGCTTTTTACCACTGCATTAGCTTTCTGATATTCCTGACACCAATCCAAACTCAATAGAGCTGCTTCAGCTGGTCGTTGTTGCTTTGCATACCAAAGTTGTGAACTCGCATTCTTATGTTGTCCACAACGCCAAAAAAAAAATAATAATAATAATAATAATAATAAATAAATAAAAATTGAACACCCGCACAAATTTCGTATCATACTAATTTTGGGTCGGGACTATACTCTTCTGGGCTCTAGCTTTTGAAAATGGAAAAATTTGTTTTTGGCGAAAATTGAGGCAGCAGATAGAAGATGTTAAATGGGGTTTCTGCATGTTAGGGATCTATCAAAGAATCAACTGACTGGCTCATTACCAGACTTGGGGAGCTTGCGAAACCTTCGGTATCTGTAAGTCTCTCAAGTAATCCAACTTGGTGTGAACCGTGTGATGATGTACGTTAACATTTGAATCATCTGCCCCCCATAGATATCTACAGTACAACTTGCTGGAAGGCGCTATACCACCAACCTTGGGTTCGCTGGTGAATCTTCGGCAACTGTGAGTACATGACCTCGATCATGTCTTTTCTTTGAATTACTGCTATCTCCTAATTTGTCTGGGATTAATTTGCAGGTATCTCTACTTCAATAGGTTATCAGGCTCAATTCCTGATGAATTGGGAAATCTCAGCAATCTTACTACATTGTTCGTTCTCTGCTCACTGCTCACTCTGCTGAGACCACCTTAAATTATATCACACACAATAATAGTCTTTGGACAATCGTCCTCACAAGTCTTTATCATTTTTTTCAAGGGATATTTCTGAGAACCAGCTCACTGGTCCGCTTCCCAAAACACTTGGAAATTTGAAATCCCTCAGCGGCTTGTAAGTTTTTACTTCCCCCTTCTTTCCCTCATAAACAGCTCCTTGTGCGAAAAGTTTATGAGCTGGAACAATAGAAATTGAAAGTGAAAATATTGGATCGTCTTTGTTGTTGCAGCTGGGCCACAGCCAATTCCTTGAATGATAAATTTCCGGACACTTATGGGAACCTTACGAGTCTAAAATATTTGTAGGTGTTTCCTGTTTTAAGTTTATTAGGATACTCCAAGTCTTTTCAATTTCTACATGTAACCTGATTGTCATTTCTTACGAGTAATTAAGAGTGTTTCCTCAATGTAGTTCAATATCCGGGAATTATATCTCTGGTCCATTCCCAGTTGACATCATAAAGAACTGGACTAATATTGAAACTCTGTAAGTTACCTGTATAGTCAATTATATGATGCTACGAGTTTACGTCTTTTCTTGCATCGAGTTATCAACAATTATCATATGTATGAATCATACACCCATTTAGTCTCTTACCATTTTTTACAGGTCACTCGTGGGAAACAATTTCAAAGGAAATTTGGCTAAAGAAGTATTCAATTTGCCAGAACTTCGGTATCTGTAAGTGTAGTCTCAAGTCCCAAGCTCATCCTCCCTCTCTTCACTTGATTTATGTTTCTTTATCTGAATACTTTTCACCTTACAATGTATATAGTGACCTGGAATATGCTACTTTCGAGTTACCATCAGAGATTACGAATAACAAATATGTTTCTCTGTGAGTGGTTTGCTGTATGCAATTGAACTTAAAAACATTAAAGTTCCAGCCTCTTCAAACTCTTAGACAGTCATGTACCTATCGTCTACCGTTACATTTCCTGAACTCTTCATATGGTTTCTGCAGGGTACTGAGGAACTGCTCAATCAATGGTTCAATCCCCAAATACATTGGTGAAATGACATCTCTAAAGTACCTGTAATTTCACTTTGCTTCACCTGTTTTTTTTTTTTTTTTTTCCTTTTCCTTCCTTTCTTCGAGTTGTCCTGTTAAGGATCAATACTAAGCACTGCAGATCTATTCCATTGACAGAACATCAAATCATCTAGCTTGAACCACCACCAGTGTCTGCTATCACCTCAAAGCACCTTCTAAGCTGCCTTAAAATGGCAGATTTTATTAGCTCCGACTGTAGCAATATATGACACTACCATCTAGAACAGCCAAAAAAAAAAAAAATCACACACACACACGCACATTATACTCCAGCAGTGATTTCTAAAAACATCAACCATGCATGTAACAGAAATTGGTGGCAAAGGAGCTCAGTAATTATGACATGACCCCAGCCATTTCATAATTCTGGGCACAAAATACACAGACATTGAGTTCTCGGAATATACTTAAAGATATAGAAATATTTACAACAATTTACAGATTTAATACTCCCTGAGTTCTCAGAATGCATATGGCATATATGAATAATTCACAAACATGTTGTAACTATTAGTTGCCCCAAGGTAATATCTACAGTTATGCAGGCAGTTTAAGTGTTTAAGTAATATCTTGTATGTTTACTATCCTGCTTGCTTGTGATTCTGTCCTTTTAGCTTTGCAGTATGGTCAATCTCATGATATGAAATTTACATATAAGACCATTTCTGATCAAATATCTAAACCTTGATGACGCTCCATTTTTTTTGTCTTGCAGAGACTTGAGTTTCAACAGATTAACTGGTGGACTTCCAGAGTATATGAAATCAGATTTACTTTACATGTAAGTCCATACCATTTTAGATCCCATGAATTTAGTTGCAGGCCTGACTTGTTATTACATATTCATCTATGGTCAATATGTTGTTCAGGTATTTTTCCACAAATATGCTTAATGGGACGATACCTGCTTGGATCCTTCAGGCAGTCCAAAGGAGGATGTATGCTTTCATATTCTAACCTTTGATACAATAACATACTCGCATACTCTACTTTTCATGATTGTTTGCATCTTAATTAGCTTATTATAGTTGCATTCTATGTCTCTCTCTGTAAAAATTTAACTGTGTTTATATTGTTCCTCTTTTAGAGATCTATCGTTCAATAATTAGTTGGCGTTGGACTCTGGAGTACCAGGAAACCCTGATCTGTGAGGATTGGCAACTATTTTATCCCTTTTCATTATTTTTTTTTTTTTTACTTTTTTTGTACATGAAATGTTTTTAAGGAGAGGTTAAACCTATTTTCAGGAACTTGTTCGCTTGCTGCCACAACTCCTCAGCCACTGAACCAGAAATGTATGTGTTCTTTTTGGTCTGTTCAATTTAGCAAAAAAAAAAATTGTTAATAAATAAATAGAAGCTCCGAGCTATTTCTAATATACTTGTAATTACTCTTAGCAGGGATCCATTAGAAATGATGAATACATACTGTCCGGGAAAGGAACAAAAATGTAAGTTTATTCTTCAGAGTTGCTATTCTACCTACTTTATTTGAATTATGGAACTGACTGTGATCTTTGGAATGAGCAAAGTTACTGATATCATTCTCATAAATGAACAGTAAAAAATTATCACCAAAAAAAGTATATTTACTGATGCAAGTACACAAAGAATAATGAAATCTCAAGATATAAAAAAGAAATTACCCAACACAATGTTATATGAGCCATTAGCCGTTTTATTATATTTGATCTTTTCAGACATTAGATTTCTCTTCTGTACAGATGAAACTCAACTATGATCTTCCAATTTAGTTCTTGCTGGACCTGTGGAAACTTTGGTACAAATAAATATGCATGCGCATATATGGAACTTGATAGAGGCCGGACAGTATCAAGTTTCTTTCGTCTGTTCATACAGTACTGTCATTAAAATAAATTGAAAATAAAAAAGACCTTAAAGAAAAACAGAAATGCTCACAATTGATCTAGCTAGCCTTAGAGTTTTTTCCTTGTTCATTAAAACCATAAAGAAAGGTTCCTCCGTAGAATATGGTATGATAACTAAGAATGATCGATATGAACCAAGTTAAGTTTTTCTAGATTAATGTTTTTCACAGGCAGCTCTCACAGAAGGCCTAGTGTCCTTGTTTTCATGCTCATGGTTTGCTTAGTTTATCTGATCTATGCGCGTCTTCTTTTCGAGTGAATACTGACTTAAGCTTACAAACAAATCTTCAAGTTTTGTGAGTCCAAAGCAGGACATTTAGACTTGATGGTTCACAGTGATGTTTCCTGCAGACCATTCCTTGTTTATTAACTGTGGTGGTGGAGAAACAACTGTCAATGGAGTTACTTATGAGCAAGATAACGACACAGCACGCTTCTTCACAAGTCCAAATAAAAACTGGGCTTATAGCTCTTCTGGAGATTTTTTGGCAGTGAATGACAATTCTAGTGATTACACGAAGAACATGACATGTGGAGTTTCTGTTGCTGAAGCACCTTTGTATGATAGAGCTCGTCTTTCACCTGTATCTCTCAAGTACTATGCTTTCTGTCTACGTGAAGGCAAATATATTGTGACGCTCAAGTTTGCTGAAATTGTATACACCGAAGATACAGACTATACCAGTTTGAGGAAGCGTAAATTCGATATCTATATTCAGGTAACAATTTTATTTTTCCTTTGTCATCACATTCATTATAATTTACCTGTGGCCCGACATTTTGTGAATAAGGTATTAAATTTGCCCTGCAGGCTGACAAGATTGAAGTGCTACGTGATTTTGACATTAGAGAGCGAGCAAGAGGTCCAGATAAACCAATTACCAAAAATTTTACAGCTGTGGTAAATAAAAATAATACTCTATTGACGATCCACATGTACTGGGATGGCAAGGGGTCTTTTTCAAATGAACCTGCTTTTAATGGACCTCTAATATCAGCTATTTCTGTGATTCCTGGTAATAAGGCTTTTCTTCATGTTTTATGGTTTTTTTTTTGGCTCTAAGTTCATCCCCCATATTATTAACTGCTATGTGGTAAAAGAAATTATTTCTGTCACTTACTCTCATCCATCTGTTTCAGATTTCAAAATTCATGATGAGAAATTACGTCCCTTACATAAAGCACTGATAGGGATAGGTTCAACCATTATTGCTGTGCTGCTTTTATCGGCTTTTGTCTGGATGGGCTGGTTGAGAAGCAGAAACTCACCCGGTGAGTCTATATCTAAGCTACGTTTAATAATATACCGCATTACCAAATAACCAGCTTTAGTACATAGGACCCGGAGAATACATCTATCCTCTTAAAGTTTTCTGATTAGCATATCTCCTTGACGTTTGGTTCGAACAGAAATAAAAGTAGGTGAAGGAAAAATAGAGGAAGGGACTGAAGGGAAATCTGTCACCCTCAAAGAATTAGTAGATGCTACTGGAAAGTTTAGCGATGATAAGAAAATTGGTACCGGCAGTCTTGGGACAGTTTATGTGGTAAAACATCTGAATCTTTTTATGTTATGGAACTTTGAGTTTTTCTTTCTATCTCATTTTCTTCAGTTATTAACAGTAGTGTATTATGTTGACGCAGGCACAACTACAAGATCCGACTAAAACTACTGTAGCTGTGAAAAGACTTTCCTCTCACTTTAAAGAATATGTCCAAAAACTGAACAGAGAAATCAAATTGTTATATGTATTGAAACATAAAAATCTCATTAAATTGTTCGATTATCATATTGAGAAAGATCTCCAACTTCTTGTTTATGAATACATGGAAAACAAATCCCTGGAAGATGCCTTGACTGGTAATGCCTTGACTGGTAATGTCGTATTTTCTACTTCTTCTTCTTCTTCTAGCTTACAGTAGTTTATTACGTTACTTAAACTATGGTGTAAAACTTCATCATTTGAAAATGGCTTTCTTTCTTCTTTCCTAAATACATAAGTAAAATTTAGACTCCCAAAATATGATCAACTAAAGCCTTTGTTGAATTTTTACTTGATGCATGTTAAATTTTCTTTGGTTATGTTCTTTTAACAGCTAGACTGCGATTTATCTTACTTGATGCATGTGATGCATTCTGAACCATTAGAAAACAATACAACATTAATCTGACAAATTTCTGTGTGATTGCAGTTGACTCAAATACCAGATCATCGCAAATTAATTGGAATACTAGATTCAATATTTGCTTGGGAATAGCAAGGGGTTTGGAGCATATACACAAGCATCCTAAACTAGATATTGCTCATATGAATATTAAAGCTGGTAATATTCTTCTTGATGGAGATTTTGAGCCAAAGATATCAGATTTTGGATTGGCACATATCTGTGGTGAGGAGGATCAGTTGAAGGTCATCAAAAGAGAAGTTTCACAGTAAGTATATACCCCGGCCTGCAGAAAAGAGAAAGCTAGCTTTTACCAACAGTGTTTTTTGCAAAAAGATTCTATGTGAGCAGCTCCACATAGACTATTCTTACAGCTATTATGTGTTGTTGCCACAGAGGATATATGGCACCCGAGTATTTTCAAGGAAAGTTGACGAAGAAAGCTGATGTTTACAGCTTTGGGGTGATCCTACTTGAAATTGTCAGTTGGAAAAAAAATGTGATCAAATCACACGTTGCAACTGAGGTTCTTGTAGACATGGCAAGCAAACTTGACACCGAATCATGATACTTTGGTTTTATATTGTCCTTAACTTTATATAATCCACATCTGTTTATGATTGAGAATGCATTTTTAGTGTCAGAAAGCAAATGGAAGATCTGTGCTCGACAGTTTTTTAGGTATATATTGTTACTTCTTCTAGATAGCTCAATGCTGATTATGTATATTTCATACATATATGTGC
Organism: Rosa multiflora; assembly: GCA_002564525.1. Classification (NCBI taxonomy): domain Eukaryota; kingdom Viridiplantae; phylum Streptophyta; class Magnoliopsida; order Rosales; family Rosaceae; genus Rosa; species Rosa multiflora. The sequence continues at coordinate 263,436 of BDJD01000547.1, forward strand.
AGGCTAATGAAAAACAGGAACAAGGAAATCTCGAGGACATGATTGATAAAACTTCGGGTCCCTGTGATACACATCAAGCCCTGACCATCTTGAAATTAGCAGTGAAGTGCACCAATATAGCCCCTAGTGTGAGGCCTTCAATGTCTGATGTTGTGAGTGTACTGCTTGGTAAAAAGACGATTGACGAGCTTTACACATATGCTGCTCCTAATGTTGGGGAAAAGATCAAGGGCAGTGGGGACCCCGCTTATGCTGATTCCTCGGGCGCCACTTCTATGGACCCTACCTCTGTGCCATCAACTTCATCTCCCTCTACCAAAACCAAAGATATATGAATTGGAGCATAATGTCGATAATGCCTAAAACAAAGGACGAAAGGAGGAAGAGACTCAGAGGAAAACCTAGAGAGAACTTTGAGAGAAAAGTTGCCGACTGTGCCTGTCCGGCTGCGCCTCGACGCTGACGATGTCTTCTGGCCTCGCCGGCGGTCGTCGAGTGCGGCCGGATGGGTTGACGATGTGAGCTAGCGACGGTTGGGGCTGTATGGGCTCCTTAGGCCATGGCTTTGGCTGGCGGCAGTGTCGACACAGGCAGAAGGTACGCGGCAGAGGGTGGAGCCTGATCGGATCCGTTTTGGATCTCGCTGCTATCGCTGGGTTTGTGGCTGGGCTACGTATCTGTTCTGGTGGTTTCTATGGTTTGATCCATTCGGATCTAGCCATGAAATCGTTGGAGGCTCATGGATCGATCTCAGTGCTTTCAGCGGAGGAGGGCGACGAGCAGGGATGGACGGGCTTCGGTGCGTGCAGTGGAGGGCAGTTTGCGGTGCTGATCGACGACGTGACTTCGCCGGAGGTTGGGATCTGCAAGCAACGGCATGACGGGATTGGAAGCACGATGGTGGTGGTTGGGCTGTCTGTGCAGCACATTTCGTGGGCCGGGCTCAGTGGCTGGAGCTCTTGAGCCCTAATCCGGTGATGGGCCTGGTCTGGACCTGAAGTATCTTGGGCCTGGGGTTTTACTCGGGGTTCAAGATGATTTATTTTATTTTTACTGTTTTTAGTTACTAGCATATTTCGTTGCTTTGGAATCCTAGGTTTGTATTACTCTCTAATTTTGTTAGGGAACTACGCACTTTCGTGCCTCTAGCAAATCCTCTTGAGTAGTTATGACGGAGGATTCTCGAGACAGGGGCTTGGGAAGCTTTTGGTTCCCGGGTCTCCCTGCCTAGTACTTGACGTTGAGTCTTTTACTACTTGCTTCTTAGTTCTCTCTAGTTGTACACCAATTGAGGTCTCTAGGCGACTAGGTTTACTTTTCAAAGAGAGGTTTTGTAGTGAGGATTTATCTCCTGTATGTAGGCTCAATAAGTGAGCGCATGTGTTAACAGTGAGGGTCACCTGTCCTTTGCCTGGTAGCTTATATCAAGTATGATTTTGGTGTAAGACAGCATTCGATGTACGTGCCTTCTGGCCATGGATATATGAATGAAAGTATCTCCTTTTCTCAAAAAAAAAAAGATATATGAATTGGAAGTATTTCTGTAGATATTCCTACGAAATCCTGAGGCAAATTTTCGGGCGCTAATTATGGTTTAGCAATTGCTAATTAAGTTTAATAGTGACCTATGCACCGGCTGGCTCGCTTTATATCTGTTATTGTTGTTGTAGCTAGTAGTAGTTGTTATCTCTGTTGCTGTTGTTCTTTTTCTTGAACTTAATTGATTGAAGATTCCTGTTCTCTGCCACGGCGCCACTAGTATATGTATGGTTGAGATAAGTTAATCGACTTCAGAAGCTCTCGATCATAATTCAGATTGTATGAATGAGAGATATATAAGTCTGAAGCTAGCTAATAGACAGAGTCCATGAAATGAAGATGCATCCATGACAGAAATAAAATGGCGCCAACTTGATCAATCAGCACTCTTATCAGATTGTACTGGCAAATCCAACAGGCTAGGAATGCCAATATGCATCTCTTTGATCTTGGTGTGCCTGGCTCATCTATCTGGTGCATATATGATATATGCCATGGATCATCACTAACTGCAGCCCCAAGCTTCTTTATGGCTCCATGTCTCAGAGAAATAAATAAAAGGAAATCCTATCACTTTGTTCCAACTTTGGATAATAAGCTCATTGGCTGCATCAAGAAGCCGATAAGAATTGTGCCTAGGCTAGCTATCTTCGGCCAACTTCCACCCTCCCTTCGTTTTTCTTTGGCCAAGGAACATTGCTCAAACAAAAGAAAGCTTTTTATATTTTATATTTTTTATGTGGTTAGAATAGACTTTATTTATTAATAGAGGAATAAACCTCAATCAAGAACATGATGTAGCCAATAAGGACTACTACAAATCCAAACGTGAAAGTCAGGAAACATAAATGCACGTTTAGCTAATGCATGCGCTGCTTGATTACAATCACGTGGAGAGAATAAACATGTAATACAAGAAAAGCTAGGAAACATTGATTTAATAGCAGCCAATAAGGCACCATCAGTATATGCTTTGTCATTTTAACCAATTAATCGGTGATTGGTTGCTGTAGGGTGAGAGGAGACAAAAGGATTTCAACATTATAGACAAGTCAAGAGGTTCGAATAATAAGTATGATCAAAATTTCACAACTGTTAATGTAAATGATAGTGCCTTATGAAAGATTGAAGAAGAAAAGCAAGAAAAACCAGAAAATTGAGAGATAAAGGACTTGTATTGTAAACTATAGGCTCTGATACATCGAGAAAGAGTAGCAGCAGTAGAACTTATACTATGTGGGATTGCACAGATGCAAGCCATGTGTTTGATAGCTGTAGGATACTAGACAGATTAACATGCATAATACCCTGATTAACTAACTAATTATAGACTAAATGAAAAGCTAATTGTGCCCTTAACACCCCTCCTCAGCTTGAAGATTGGATACAAGCTGCAAGCTGCAGAAGAGAGCATGCCTTTGGTGAAGATATCAGTTGAGTTAACACCTTAGAGATCCACTTATACTCGGCTGGAAAAGGGTCTGTTGACCAGGGACCTCTTATATCTGCTATATCCGTAACTCCAGGTCAATAGATATTAATTATTTCCTTCTTTTACGTGCCTACATATATACGGACGATCTGTCCTAAAGTAACGCAATCACAATAGTAATTTTATGCATATCTATATGTAATTGTAAAGTAAGGTACATTCATAACAAACGTACATTTTGTTTTCTCTTGTCGGGATGATCATTCATCATTGGATTGAGAAATCAGAGTACAAGCTACACAAACAATTATCTCCTTTGTACATAGCGCTCATTACCGTGGCTTCAATCATCGCTTTTGTGTTGCTTTTGTTGCTTTTTGCCTGGATGATGGGATGGTTGGGTACAGATCACTTACAAGGTAACATTTGACAAGTATACACTCTTTCAAGAATTCTTACTGAACTTCAGCTTACACCTTTGATAATTTGTTGTCGAACAGAAATAGATATAGGTCTAGAAGAGCCTGTCACCCTCAAACAATTAAAAGATGCTACTCGGAATTTTAGCAAGAGGAATGAGATTGGTCAAGGGCGTTTTGGGACCGTTTACAAGGTAACCAATTTTCTCCGTCCTAGTCTTTATTGTGGAGTTTCACCTACAAACTTGTGATTTTTTAACTGACAAATTCAGTTCTTTAGGAGAAATGGACTTAATAATGTATTTCGTTTGTTCGATCGGTTGCAATTGTGTGCAGGCTGAACTGCCAGGAAAAATTGTAGCTGTGAAGAAACTTTCCTCTCATTCAGAGGAAAGGATCATTCAATTGAAAAATGAGTTTTATAACTTAAAATCAATGAGTCAAGAGAACCTTGTTCAGTTACTGGACGTTTACAACGCAAAAGGCCTGCATTTGCTCATCTATGAATATATGCAAAACAACTCCCTTGAACACGCCTTATTTTGTAAAATTTAATTCTATCAGGCCCCTTTCTTTTTGTTATATGCTTTCTGTTCTAATATTATAATTATTCAGGAGAAATATATTGATGTGGTGACTGTATGGTTGCAAACTCAAAGTCTAAATTGAAACTTGATTGGGAAGCTAGGTTTAACATTTGCTTGGGAATAGCTAGGGGATTGGTGCATCTACATGAGCATCCGAGGCTGAAGATGGTTCACAGGGACATTAAATCTGCTAATATTCTTCTCGATGGAATCCTCAAGGCTAAAATTTCGGACTTTGGATTGGCAAGCCTTTACACAGAAGATGATCAATTCAAGTTCATCAAAGTAGAAGTGAGAGTAAGTAAAACTATAGAACAGTACTTACTCCCTGCCACTTTATATATACTTGCTGCAATCTTTGACTTAGTAATGATAAGTTACCACTGTTGGGATTTTAACCCCACGAACGAACCGAGATTCAAGAATAGACACACCCCGCAACATCACCACAATAAAGTAGAATAAACAAACAAGGATGAAAAACAGTTGACAGAAGATTTAACGTGGTTCGGCAAATTTCCTGCCTACATCCACCCAAGATATTTGCTTTTTCACTATGAGAATAAAACTAGTACAAGATACATGAGTTAAATGTCATAACCCAAATCCCAGAACCGTTGTACACCCTCACTCGTAGAATACCCAAGAACACAATATCTCACCTAAGAGAATTTCTCTCTTAGCACTTTTTTCTGTCACTCTCATGCACAACCCACAGTCTATTTCTAATGCTTGCTTGCATGCTTCAAATGATTTGCCATGCTGTCAATTTATAGGCAACTATCATACATGTGAAAAAGGCAAAGCCTTTTTCTTCCTTCCTATTCAAATTGCAGTAGCACCAAATTGAAGACCACGTTTTTACCTTCAATTTCCACAAACATCATTGAAAGCCTTGTAGCTATGTTATAGCTAGCTATTCATCCAAGTCAATACTTGCTGCATCATACTATTCAATGGGTCCAAGTTGCATGAGAATGAACACCAATCTCAACAACCACCCTGTGAGAATTCCATGCAAAACCTGCACCTGCACCATCACCAGAAACTCATTGGCCTTCACGTAGACCAGCTACACACCCTGAATCACCCTGAATCAATCAAATTTGGTCCGCCTTGATTCAGCACTTCGGCCAACCATGTGTAACTGCACCAAGCTAACTTTGCTAGCTAACTTCGGAGAAGGGTCTCCATGCACCCTCTCCTCCAGCAGGATTAAACCTTTCAACATTGTCTGTATCCTGGAAACCTGTTAGCGCTCCTTGTTTCCAGCAGCCCATCCAGTTCGGAAGTACCAGACTTCCTTCCAGACAATATAAACCACCACACTTCCTTCCTTACACCAGGACCATATCATCACGTGTGATTTCCATGACTCCACCCGCAACTGAATACTTGCATCCCATGGAATCCATCTGACCAAGCGATATTAGATTTCTCCGCATTTCTGGTACATATGCAACATCGTCTGAACTACGAACCACTCCATCATACATCATTATTTTCACTATTCCAACACCATCAATTTTGCAAGGGGCTCCATTAGCCATAAACAAGCTACGTTCCTTACTTTCTTGGTAAAATAATCCCTCATGGAGCAAACATGCATGGTACAACCAGAATCTAAAATCCAGTCAACACAAGGAGAAGAGTTTATAACTTCGGAGACTGTGAAAACATCTCCATAATCTTATGCTACCCCAGCATTATTATTCGGACCAGTACCATCCTTTCTTCTAGGACAACACCGTTTGATGTGATCGAACTCTTTGCACCAGTAGCACTGCACACTCTTTCCTCCGGAACTACATCTGAACATGCTACTTGTATCAGATCTACCATCGGATGTCCTTCCACGATTTCCACCCCGAGCAACAAATGCAGATTCATGCCCATCTCCTAGATTGGCTTTTTTCTGAGTACTATGGGACACCAACGACGCCTGCACATGCATGGTAGTCACCAGATTTTCATACGAATCGGGAAGCGAGGTAAGGAGTAAAAGGGCCTTATCTTCTTCCTCAATATTTACATCAACTTTCCATAGTTGATCCAAGCATCCATTGAACACATTCATGTGGTCCATGAGATTATCGCCATCATCCATCTTCAGCTTGTACAGTTGCCGCTTCAGATGTAACTTGTTGGTCAAACTCTTAGCAAGATAGAATTTTTCCAACTTCTCCGACAGAGCCGACGGAGAATCTTCATCCATAACATTGTTGATAATGTTATCAGCTATATAGAATCGTATCGTGCTAACACACTGTGACTCCAGCTCCTCCCACTTATCATCTTTCATTCTTTCTGGCTTTCCATCCTTGCCTTTCAAAGCTCTAACCAAGCCTTGTTGGACAAGAATATCTTTTACTCTCCTCTGCCAAAGAGTAAAGCTGCCTTTGCCATCACACTGCTGAATTGCAAAACTCTTTGTTGTAATCATGGTGCCTGGATCTCAAACGAAACGCAGCAGCTTTGAACCAAAGCTCTTATACTACTTGTCGGGAATTTAACCCCACAAACGAACCGAGATTCAAGAATAGACACACCCCACAACAACGTCACAATAAAGCAGAATACACAAACAAAGATGAAAAACACTTGACACGAGATTTAACATGGTTCGGCAAATTTCCTGCCTACATCCGCCCAAGATATTTGCTCTTTCACTATGAGAATAAAACTAATACAAGATACATGAGTTAAATCTCATAACCCAAATCCCAAAACCCTTGTACACCCTCACTCATAGAATACCCAAGAACACAATATCTCACCTAAGAGAATTTCTCTCTTAGCACTTTTTTCTCTCACTCTCATGCCCAACCCACAATCTATTTCTCATGCTTGCGTGATGCTTCCTTGCATGCTTCAAATGATTTGCCATGCTGCCAATTTATAGGCAACTATCATACATGTGAAAAAGGCAAAGCTGTTGAAGGATGTCGACATCATGTATGCCTCTTCAAACTAGGGTTTAGTGTTAGAATTGTAATAGGAGAAAGTTCTAGATATCTAGTTATGATCGAATACTATTACCTTTCTTGTACTCTGTAATTCCCTATATAAAGGGCTCCTATTATCAATAATACAACACACAATTCTCTTTGCAATTCTATTTTCCTACAACTCGTTATCAGCACGAGCCCCAACCCTAGCCTAAAAGAAAAAGAAAAACAAAACCCTAAAAACCCTCATCACCAAAAACTGCCGCAGCTTTTCAACCCTAGCCTTGCAGCCCACTGCTGCAAGCACCACAGCTCGTTGCCGCAAGCTCTAGCCTCCCCACTGCTGCTGCTGTTGCTGCTGCCCCCTTGCACACCAGCCCGCACTGCAACCTCCTCCCCGCACTGTAGCCCTGCTCTTTGCAGCCCAAGCCGCGAGCCTGCCTCTTGCGCTCTGCTGCTATTGCCTGCCATACCCCTCAAGTTGCACCTGCTACTGCCTGCCACACCCCGTGCTCTGCTGCCCATCCGCACCTTGCAACGTTGCTGCCTGCTGCCCGCCACACCTTGCTGCCTACTGCTCCTGCTGCACACCAGGATTGCAAACCGACTGCAATCCTAGCTTAGGATCGAACAACCACTACAATCCTAGGTTAGGATTGAACAGCAACTGCAATCCTAGCTTAGGAACAACCACTGCAATCCTAGGTTAGGATTGAACAGCCACTACAATCCTATCTTAGGATCAAATAGCCCCTGCAATCCTAGCTTAGGATTGAAGCGTTACCACCCACCGCTGCAAGCCTCGCTTCATCATCTCCTCGGTTAGCTTCGCTCCATCACGCCTGCATCAATACTCGTGTGACTCAAACCCCGAATCAACAAGTAAGTTTTTGAGATTAACGTTCCTACTTTCTTGTCTTTTAAATTCCTTTATTTGCTGCAGGGTTTGAAATAAACGAACATGGGTTCGAGTATTTAATAAGAGTAATTGTGGAGATTCAAGCTAAACGAACTAAGAGCATTCGTAATCAATGAACTAAGAGTGTTCATAATATTCGGACTAAGAGCATTCGTAATCAATGAACTAAGAATGTTCATAATATTCGGACTAAGAGCGTCCGCAAGCATGAAATTTTGACCATATTAAACATTAGTGTTTCGGTCTAATCCAAATTTCTTGGAAATCGATTTCTTGGTAGCATTAAGGCTCGGAAATCTTAATATTAGCTTTTGTGGAAGCATTGACTCCGAAACTAATCCATTCTAGTTTCTCCTTTTTGGATATCAAACTTGAACGAGCTCGATTTTACTCCATTGGATTCTACGGGCACAAGATATTTATTGCCTACAATCTAAGAGCCCTGTTCTAAATGAACCGCTCAAGACTCACAAACTGAGATAGATAATTCCAGGATACTTACCCTGATGAAGCGCCACATGGAGATTGCACTCCAGTTTGAGTACATGAATGAGGATAGTGCTAGATACCGTTGGGTAGCGCTTCGTGAATGTTTTAACAACATTCACAATTTTCCGAACTTAGAAGCATGATGGAATTATCTCTGCTTCTCTAACTTTGACAAAGTTATTGAATATTGTTTGAAAGCTCTCCGTATCAGACATTGATGCATGCCTACGAAAAACTATCACAGAAGAACAATTGATTGAGAAAACCCTTAATTCCTTCCCTGTCTATGCTATGAGGTCCTCTGATTTATTCCGGACTCATGTAAGTGCAAGATGGATTATAAATCTCTATCAGCTAATTGGAGCTATGGCATGTGTTGAAAGGCACAGCCATGAACTTTGTGAATGGAAAATATGGTAGGCCTCAAGATGGCTACCATGAGCACCGTTCAATGGCTAGAAGAAGTAGCCATGGACGAAATGATCAACATACTCATGAAGGTAATCGCCAAAGTTGGCAAATACATGACCAAAGGAGTCATGACGTTGAGGGTTGGGGGTTGGACACCATGGCGCCACTTTTGGCCATGGTAACACTATTCCAACGCCAATGGTCCTAGGGACCATTTATGTTGCGTCAATATGCCTCAATCAAGAGAGCATCCTCTACATTATGTTTTATGGAGTACTTGATCAATAGTGATCAAGACATCGAGTTCAAAAAGACTTTAAATCTAGCGATGAAGACAAAATGCCGCAGATTTTTATTTCGAATAGTCTTTTATTTCCAAGAATTATGTAATGGCAGTAATGACATTTTGTATTAAGTCTGTGTCTCTAGGCTCACCTAATTAAGTATGATGTCTAGGAAAGTAATTGAGATTAGTAGTACTTAAGAGAGCCTCGCTCCACCGACATCTCTTCCTACTTTCCTGGTCATATTTGATTGGAGTAACCGAACGGATTGAATGACTACAATATGTCTAAGTTTGATTTCATTTTGGATTAGACTTTGGTTAAAGAAACTTTGATGTAATCATTGGCTATTAATAAAGTGTCGATTCTTTTACTTAATGTCCTGGACATAACTTAATTTGAACTTTATTATTTGAAAGATATAAGAGCCAATGGTTTTCATGTGGAAACAGTCAGATATAAGGAGATTGAGAGAATGAATTGTCTGATATTAGATTCATCTCACAGTGGAGGTATATAAAGAAGATTACAAGAGTACAATTGTGGCGACCCGAATGGGTATACCACAGCGCTGTAATATTAAGCCAATAGGAGCTCGATACGTCGTAGACATACCATAGACCTACCAACTTAATACTACAAGGCCTTTTTGAAAATACAAATTTTAGGAAATAGGAGACCAAGAAAAACTTTTAGGAAAGGACTTTAAATCAACAACCCAACATTCAAAATAACAAGTCTGGAAATGCTTAAAAAAATAAAGTGGGCAAGTGCATTGTGGCGCCTTAGGGCTTACATCATAACCGAAATGAAAGGAAAGTCCAACAACAACAATAAAACAAAGGGGTGAGGCGCGCTCCCAGGTAGGCGGACCTCACAGAGTTCAACATGGAATGAAAAACGGGTAAATCGATGGAATACCACAAGGGAAGAACTTCAAGCAACAGGAACAGCAACACACGGACTCGGCCAACAACCCACTTCTAATCCAAATCGTCCGGAACGACCTCGTTGTAACCTGAAATGTAGGGGTGAGCATTTCGTCCTCGCTAGCCCAATAGGGGCCGACCCAACCTTAGTTAGGTTTGAAAACTAATAGGTAAAACATAACTATTAGAATATAGATTGCACGCATTTGTAAAATCGAGTAAAACAAATGCAAACAAAAACAATCACAGTTGTTTCGTTTCAGGAAATCATATGCAGCATACTTCACACAATTTGGAGCTCCGAGATACTTACCTGCCGGCTAAACTAAAATAAATCGGTGACCGACCTGGTTCATCATCCTTCGAGAACCGGCCAACTACTCTATAGTCCTTAGGGCTACAAGTAGCGAAAGTGTCCATTTCCTGGCTCTGAGTCTCCTATGACTGGTTCACTGTCTGTACTCACCTTTCCTCGACAAACATAGGAGCACAGCCCCCTCCGGAGGTTCACGGTTATCGACACCGTGGGATCCCTAGGAATCTACGCGTCTAGGTCCCATTCACTTTCAGGTCACAAACACAACATACAAAAGGGTACAGTATCTCAACATGCAAGTCTAGCCTCGGTTTTCGCAATCAACAATTATCAGTTTCTGAAAACACATGTATCTCGAGGCATCGACTAATGAACAACCAAAAACATACTTGCAGGCAACATAATATTATACTAGAGCATTCCATATATATCGAAAAGCCTATAACAAGGAAGGGACAGCTCACCCTACCTGGAATATGCCGGCGTATTCCACACTCTGATGCTTCCCGCTTAAGCTTCCTTAACGATCGTGTTTCCTAAACCATTACTTAGTTTGTAAGTAATTATCCAGGTAAACATCATGATCAACTTTAAAGTAATCGCGCATACTAATCCTTTTTATTTCAATGAGACCATTAATTATTTCTTTCAACCTTTACCAATTTGGGAAACTAACTTCTTTCCTAAAAAGGAAAAACGTCCTTATCGCTCCGCTAAACTATCGTCAATCCGAGCGACCAAAGTCGAGTCGATCCACACGTTTTATGAGGTCGGTCAACCATGGAACTCTCAGAGTTGACTTTTGACTTTTGACTTTGACTTCTGACCAAGTAATCCTTTATTTACCATTATTTATCATTTATTTTAAATAAATAAGTAAATAATTCTTATTTATTAAAAACAAATAAATAAATAATTATAAATAAAGTTTTACTTTTACTTCTACCCATTTACTTCTCCTTTTTCACCTTTTCACTTTTACCATGACTTTTACCTCCACACTTTTACTTTTACCTCCTTTTTACCGAATTTACCTCTTACTTTCACCTTCTTCACCTTTTTACCACTTTACCACCGTGAAGCCTCCTTTAATCCAATTTTTACCATTTTCTTTATTTTCCTTTTCTTCCAAAAACAAATCCATTTCTTTTCTTCTTCCTTTTCTTTTTCTTTTGGCCAAAACTACACAACAATAATCACCAAATCTTCAATCACAAAATTCCAACACTTTGATAATCATGCTAATAAAATCCTACTAATTAAACCATCCACAAATCTCTATTTTTCACAATTTTTCCAACAACAATAATAGCTCAACATAAACCAAATCAACCAAATAAATTCCAAAAATTCTAGGGTTTGTCCAAAACTCATTCCTTACCCTTTCCTCTTCAAAAATCACATCATATTCCTTCTCCTTGGCCTTCTTCACCTACAAGTCCGTCCATAATCAACATCTCAACCAAAAACTCTAAAATAAGGTTGCATGGATAGATCCTTACCAAAAATCCTTGCCAAACCCATAGCCTAGCTTCATGGTTTAAGGAGAAATTGGGTTCATGCACCAAAAATTCAAAATGGAAATCAAAAACTCGAATTTGGTAAGAAAGATGTATAGATCGAAGGAATAGAGGCTAGATTAGGGTGGATATTACCTTGATTTGAGCTTGGAAAGAAGAAATCACAAAAGCCCCAATTTTAGCTTCGGGTTCTAGGGTTTTTGGGGGATTAAATGGCTAAATTTCATGATTTTGGTTGGAGAAATGGAAAGAGGGGATGAAGAGAAGAAAATCTGGAAATTTTGGTTGAAATCCGGATTCCGGCTACCGCGGTGGGCGGCGGTATGGCGGCGACGATTTCCGGCGAAGGGCTAGAGAGAGAGAGTCTTGGGTAGAGAGAGAGAGAGGAAAAGGATAAAATGAGGAAGAGGCTAGGGTTTTGGAGAGAATGAGATGCTTAAATACTTCTCCCTAATTTAATTGTGAAAAGTCGAAGTTGCCCTCCTTTTGGGCCAAATGGGCTTGGGCTGCTCCAACTTCATTTTTCTCTTAATTTCCTCAAGCCAACTCCGAAAATTACCTCTTCAAACACCCTTATTTCTCCGATACTTCACCGAATCCTTTCGGGAAAAATTTTCCGAGCTTATCCTAAGCCTTGATACTTTTTAAATACCTTCCTAGACCCAAATTGGATTTTCTCTAAATTTCTTAATTCTTTAAATGGCCTCAAAGTCTTAACCTAAGCGCGAATACTTGTGTACCATACGAATACGTAGCTTCCTACGTTATTCGACAAATTAAAATAAACAATAAATAAAATAAAAAGAATACGGGGGTCTACAACAATAGGTAAGTATTAACTACGAAATAATTACAATATATTCTATTCCTAACGTTAAGCTATGACTCACGCTAACACTCTCCCTCAAGTTGGCGCATACACATCAACCATGCCCAACTTGCTTAGAGAGTCATAAAACGCCTTCCTGGAAACTCCTTTGGTAAGCATATCTGCAAGTTGCTCTTCGGTTGAAACAAAAGGAAAGCTAATAATTTTGGCATCTAGCTTCTCCTTTATAAAGTGACGATCAACCTCGACATGTTTAGTACGATCATGTTGTACAAGATTCTATGATATGTCAATGGCTGCCTTGTTGTCACAATACAACTGCATAGTATCTTTGAGTTTGAAACCCAGATCACGTAACAGATTTCTCAGCCATAATAATTCACACACTCCGTGAGCCATACCTCTGTACTCGGCCTCAGCACTAGATGGTGCCACAACTTTCTGTTTCTTACTCTTCCACGTAACCAAATTACCTCCCACAAAGGTAAAGTAACCTGATGTTAACCTCCTATCTGTAATATTTCCAGCCCAATTTGCATCTATAAAGCCACAAACCTCAAGGATGTTGTTGTGTTTAGAAAACAATACTCCCCTTCCTGGAGCTGACTTTAGGTACTTCAAAATTCGCATAACAGCATCCATGTGACTCTCACTCGGGTTATGCATAAACTGACTCACCACACTCACTGCATATGCAACATCTGGTCTAGTATGAGCCAAATAAATCAAGCGCCCAACTAACCTCTGATAGCGAGCACGATCAGTAGGTACCTGATCAGGATACTCAGCTAAACAATGATTCTGCTCAATAGGAGTATCAATAGGTCTGCAATCCAACAAACCTGTCTCTGTTAGCAAGTCAAGAACATACTTCCTCTGGCACAGATAGATCCCTTCTCTCCTGTGTCCATGATCACAAGTAACCCAACTCGCTGCTTTCATGTCACACAATGGAAGACAAACTCTCCAACCCGTGTTCATGATCACGAGTAATCCAACTCGCTGCTTTCATGTCACACAATGGCTGACAAACTAGAGCTCTAGCTTAATCGTAACGTGTCACCTTGGCCTAAGTTCACCTTTACGATATAATCACACATTCCCCACAGTAGCCTATGATTCATTGATCGAACATTTAAAGGTCCCTCAGACTCAAATGTTATAACTATTCTCACATACGCGTTCTCACAATCCAATAGCCAATTACCATATAAATTGTAATTCTAAAACCATCACGCGTTTTAAACAATAATCTAAAACGATCACCATCATTATTCTTTCATTCAATGTCATTTAACACAATATATCATGGCAAATCTCAAACCAATGGCATATCATAACCCAATTTATCATACTTTCACACCTCAATGTCACACCATATCATATAAAATCACGTAGATATATATATATATATATATATATATATATATATAT